>JBBPCY010068849.1:0-12160 GCA_037974405.1 Brachyalestes nurse
AGCCCTCATTTGTATTTTTAGCCCGAGTAGATCAGGTTTTATTCTCCAAAAACTGGGTGTCCCAATACTTTTGTCACACAACCTTCCGAGTTGCATATCTTGGTGGGGAATGTAAATTAAAAGACAGGTTTACCTTGAAAAGAGGCAAATACGGGTCTACCTTTACATTTTCTTTAAGGGTAATGCATTAAACTGAGTTTAAAATGAAATTAAAGTGTTCTTGGGGGCATATTTAGCATTTACACTCTAAAAATAGGTTTTTTTGGGCATTTTTTTTACCAAAACACAACAACGCGGTTTTTCACTATATGCGAGTGTTCTTGGAACGTAACCCCCACGAAAAGCGGGGATATGTAACTTTGAACGTTTGGAAAACAAAGTCATGGTTCTGATCCACATTGATTAGGTGTGTGTTGCGGTGTGTCATCATGGTGGAAGTAGTGAGGACAGATTTGAGGACCTTTACAAAGTCTCTGGAATTTTCACTGAACTCAGACCCACCCCCCAAACACAGATTTTCTTTTAGTCGTCCACTCAGGAAATAGTGTGATTAGGTTAAGCGGCGTGATTAGGTTACTTTCAGGTTTTCTTCTGCAGTAATGTGGAGAGCTACTGTAAAAGAATCACACTGCTACCAACGAATTGGATTTGCATAACAGTCGGGCGCACAAACTTGTGCTTGAAATTCTTCCCATAGTGTGAAAAGATGGCAGGGTTGATGCAGTCCCTCAGGAATCACACACATTCATGCTGGATGGGTATCAGTGCAGGCGGTGTGTGATGGTGTCTGTGTGTGTGTGTGACTTTGCGGGGGCTGCTTTTTTTGTCTGTACTTGCCCATTTTTCTCTCTAATTCAGTCATTACAGCCTCCACTGCTTCTGACCAGTGGCATAACTATCAGCACTATGAGAGGAGGGGTGGGGTCTTTGGTGACTGAGTCCTCTAATGCCTTTATTGGAGCCCTTGTATCGCTGCTTAGGTAATTTTAGACCCGTGACTCACAGAAAACGGCGATAACTAATTAATATGATTCTACCATTAGCCTAAATTACCGCACCAACCTGGGTGAGAGTAGGGCTTGGTATTGTCAGCAACTTCACCATACTTTCACATGTCTCAAAACAAAAGTCATGATAGAAGAGGTATGATCCAAGCATCTTGATACAATATGATATAACAAAACAGCGTACAAACCTTTTGTTCAAGGTTTGCCTCAAAGGTAACATTTGTGATAAATAAATAATGTTGGTGATAATGATAATGGCAGACAGGGTCTGCTTCAGATGGTATACTTTTTCTGACAAATGGTTCATATGCGGACACCAGACAGTAATTTCACAATATTGATAAAAATAAATGTTAGATCTGCTTCACTCATATTGCTTTGGCATGTCAGTGACAGTGATTAGAAATGTCATCTTTTCATTTTGGCACCTGTGTTAAAAAGAAGTTAGAACATTTGTGTAACCTGCAGGATCAGGCCAGAAGCAGCGCTGAATCTGGGGAACGTTCACGGTTGACTTTTCTCCGTGCCACTACAGCAAAAGTAGTGAGATAGGTAAAGAAAAAAAATCCTTAAATTCTACAAAACCTGAAAACTGCCATGGTAAACATTTTTTCAGAATAGCTAAGAAACTGATTAGACTATTTTGAGGTTCAGGAAAGGGATATGTGTAAAACTATATTAGAGGAAATGGCAGTTTCTGGTATTAACCCCGCTGCACCAGTCCACAGTACTGTATGCATCAATGGATTACAGAATATACAAGAAAAAGGACAAACTTCTTTTTAGCCAAAACTCGGTTTCCGCTCACATTGTGGTGCGGGATGAAAATTTTATGGAAAAGTCACTTGCAAATATTCCCCTCCATCCTATCCCTGGAGATGCCACTGCCATACATAGTACAGATTTCATGACAGCATCGCCGATATTTTGAACAGAGTCCTAGTAATAATGGGTAAACGAGCTAATTACATTTTTTAAAGATCATTTTCATAAGGGGGATTTCTTCATTTTTACTTTTGCTTTAGGCTTAAAATTGCAAGAAAACCTAAAGAGTCTTAGGTGTCCCACAGGATGTGTAGCCTTTCCTGCTTTGAGTGATAATAGTGAATAATGGGGCTTTTCTCTCTCTCTCTCTCTCTCTCTCCCCTCCTCCCTGTACCGGTCTTCTCTTCCTCCCTCTTTCCGCTCTCTCCCTGACCTTAGGATAAGAACAGTAGAAATAGGCCAGACAGCAAGAAGGAAAGAGGCAGAATAGCTCTATCCCCCAGAGTAGCAGTTCTACAGTCATTTACTATAATGATGTGGAGTAATGCTTCACACTCCGCTTAAGAATATAAACAGCTGTCTCATGGTGGTCTGAGACTGTAAACCACCAATCAGAGACACACCCAGTTCATTCACCCACTACCAGCAGCCTCATCCAGCACTACTGCATGCTCTACTCTCACTTACCAGATCTTAACACACACTCAGACTACAAAACCTCACCATCCCACAGCAGGCGTCCATTTAGAACTATTCTGATTTATTAATGCTTCCAAAAAGTCCCATATATTTCACATGTGAAGAGTGTAAAAACCACATGTGTCTTATACATACATTCTTTTTTCTGTAAAGGAAGGAATAGTTTATAACAAACTCACACTGGACTATATATCGGCTTTCAGATTAGGTCAGTTCAGTAGAAAACCCATAAAATGAAGCTTTGATTGCTTATCTGGCCTGGCAAATGAGTCACCGATAGTTTGTGTGTGTGTGTGTGTGTGTGTGTGTGTGTGTGTGTGTGTGTGTGAAGGGTGTGGAGAGTAGGAGTGATTTGAGCTGCAGTGTTTATAGTGTTCCTATGTACTAAATGTCCTTTTGCATTGTGTGAACATGATGATGAATGGAGCAAATGCAACCAAAAACAGGTGGAATAATATGTTGTCACATGAATGTAAGGCATGTTTTTTACTCACATGCGTTCTAGCACAATAGCTTTAATGCATATCGACCAACAATATGAACTGCCTATCTAGTGTTTATCTGGGAGTGTAGACAGTAGACAGTGAAGTGCATGAAATCAGAGATGCTTATTGTCTGGTGTGTTTAACTTTTTTAATGGAGTCGTGCAGGTGAAGGTCTGTAATTGAAGCCTGAACCTCAACTGTACCAATGGTTTTGAAACTGTGTGTGTGAGGGAGAGAGAAAAGAAAAAGCAGAGAGAGAGAGAGACAGAGAGAGAGAAGAGAGAGACAGAATGTGGTCAAAATCTGCAACATAAAGTCACTATTTTTAAAAATAAACCCAAGCTCAACCCAAGACGATGTTGCATGCTGAACATCAACCCACTTCTTGTCTGAAACATGAATTTATGGCATGCTTCACAGACCTTTAACTGGAAGTACATAACAAAGAGCTTATCTGTACATCACCTCCATATACTAGCAGAAGTGTATAGATCGGCCTGCCTTAGAAAATACATAACGAAACTGCATAACTCTCTATGGCAAGTGTTGAGTGTGTGTTATGTGTGTGTGTGTGTGTGTGTGTGTTACTGGCCATTTTCCCAGCACTTGACATAAACATAAACATTCCCAGTGTTCCCAAATCATCTTTGCACCTGCATTTGGGGCTGATTTCCCTGAAGAGAGAGAGAGAGAAAGACTGAAGGACAATAAGTAAGAAAGAGAGAAAGAGGGACAGAGAAAGAGTGAAAGGAAATAAGAGAGAAAAAAATACAGAGAAAGAGTGAAAGATAAATAAGAGAGAAAGACAATGAGAGAGAGAGAGAAAGAAAATAAGAGAGAGAGAGAGACAGGCCTGAGGTGGATTGCAGTGTTGATTGGTCTGACCTGATTGCAGGAAGTGACCTACATTAGCCGGGCCAGTTGTGTATTTGGCCGTAGGCAGGGGTGTATGTAGTACAGAAAAGTGATGGTATGGGTACTGTGTCAAAACTATGGAAATAAAATATACTTGAACCAAAGTCAAAAACTATCTACGTTGAGACACACTAAAGTATATAAAAGTCAATTAACAGACGAATAATTGAGAGTGAGGCTAAGACAAGTTATCTTTACTTGGGGTGGTCTCATCTCACCTGGATATAAAACTGATTAGACGTTTTATTAAAAATAGAAAGAGACAAATTCCCACAGCTTTTTTTTCTCGCTGAGAGTTGAAGAGGTTGACTCTATAAAATTAACTTAATCCATTTGTCACAGTTTTGGCACAGGACATAAAGAGGTTTGAAAAGAATAACAGCTGAGGGCCGTATCATGGAAAACCAACTTTTCCTTGTTATTTCCCCCCAGTACTTAAACTGTTCAGATTTCAAAATGTGCCACTTACGCCCCAGTTCACATGATCCACATGAATTTACTACTCTTTTTTAACTCACTGTTTTGTGGTGTTACAAAAACCAATGCATTTACATACATACCTAGTCAGCCCAGAGCAGTTTAGCTCCACTTATCCAAGATGAAGTTATAAGCAGTGTTTCGGTGTAGACAGCGTGTAATCAGTGACTGTACCTCAGAACTCTCAGTGTCCCACATTGCAGATGTTTTTCCGAGTCTGTGGCTAAGACGGTTTAAGTCATTCCCGCAGATCACTCCACCCACTAAGAATACACATTCCAGAGAGAGAAGAAAGAGGAGCGAGGGAGGGCCGTAACTGGACTCTGTACTCACCTGGTTGTCATGGTTACAGCTGCCTGTTTCTTTATACTGATCACTGTTCAGAAATGGCAGTCTGAAAGGAGACACCCTACTTTGTGTGAGTGTGTGTGGGACAGTGGAAAGGAGAAAGGAGAGCATCCACTCTTATAATCATCTGATCAGTTATTTCCTCACTTGTAAACTTTCACAGTTATATGTTTACATCCACAAAATGTGAAATGGGTGTATCTTCATCCGTCAAGTTGAAGGAAATGAGTGTAAATAGATTTAATAATGCATTTAATTACATCAATAATTGGGCAGACAACAGAACTGGACTGACTACAGTAACACCGTTAGGGGCAGCGCTGGGTGATGTTGGTTTATTTGAGGTTTGTGAATAACACGTTTAGAAATGCAGCAGTGAGTAATGTTTGTTTATTTGATTTTTTTTTTAAATATCAGGATTAGAGGCCAGCAGTAGAAAACATCTGTTTTGAGAGTGTAGCATCAAACGTAAATACGGATGGAAAATGACCATGCTGCTTGACTAACCTAGTGCAGACATCTGGACCATGATTTCATGTTTTGAGGACTATGTGTGTGTGTGTATTGTGTGTGTATTTTAATAATTAAAGTCTATACTTGTGTTTGGCGGAGATGTTTCACATGATCTAAAGACTGTTATCATATGTATTTATCATTGTTTGTAAGAGTGTATGGAACTAAACATACTATACATGTGTGCCTATATTGGGAAACACATCAGCTGAAACTGGGGTGGGCAACAAAGGTATCATTAGGATCTTGAAACATTCAGTGGCATGGCGGGCTGGGAAGGGTTTGGTTTGTCAATTAGGGGGGTTCTGGTTGTTAAGTCCGACGTTCTGCATGAAATGTGACGTGGAGGTCTGTAATGATCTCTCTGTAATGTCTTTCGAGTATTTCAGTTGCACCTTGAATTTGGAAAATTCGACTTCAGCTTCGTGCCTAAAAGGAAAGCACTGCAGAAAGTCAACAGATTATAAAAAGTGTATCGAATCAGAGCAAAGAAATTACAGGGTCCATAAAAGGAAAGAACAGCCTTGCCAAGCTTACTCTTAATACAGCCTGACCTTGACTAGAGAAAATAAAAGCATCAGGCTGCTCTGTACAAGTTGATATGAAGTTGGAGGTCAGTTTTGTATTTATTACCACATCTCCAGGAGCAATCAGGGGACATTGGCTATTTCTAGTTATTATTATTTTTTTATCACTGGAGGTATTCATAAAACAGTTGTGGCTGTAACCCTGGGTGCCCAGGCCTAACGAGCCATAATGCACAATGAGATCAAGTATTGCAATATTACATTTTGCCACACCGTCCCACCCGTTATGTTGAACTGGTGAAAATTCACCACTGAATTCCAGTGGTTTCGTCACAACACGCACTACCCATAACTCAGTCCTTAAATTAGTTCCCATTGACCAGTGCGGAGGTGTGTGTGTGCGTCTGTGGTTTTTAAAGAAATCATTAAAAAAGGCTTCTTTCTCAAGACTGGCATGATCAGTCAAATGAGAAGAGGAGTAAGAGCTCATAAAGTCAGTTTAAATATTACACAAACACACACACACACACACGTTCTCTTTCTCTCTGACCATGGTGGGTGGAAAAAGACAAACATGGGGGAGCAGAGAGGAGAGGAGAGAGAGAAACTAAGTGATTAGATACAATGAGGGGAGAGGACAGAGAGAAAGAGGGGTGAGAGAAAGAGAAATGAGGGAGGAGATAGAGAAAGGAATGGAGAGAAGACTGAGAAAAATTGTGAGGAGATGGAAGAAATGGTGAAAAGATGAGAATGAGAAATGAGTGGAGAGAGAGTGAGAGAGAAGGGAGGACAAGGAGAAGGGAGAAAAGAGAGAGAAAGAGAGAACTGCCCCAGTATCTCTTTTGTTTATATGAGGTGAAATGGCCTCCTGGACATTTTCATGCTCTTGACAGCGTGTTTTTGTGGTTTCATATGGATGGAGATTTTTCTATAACAGTGCTTTCATGGATGGGATTTTTTTAAGAACACAAACCTTGAGCACTGGCCAATATAATACTGAAAAGTGAAAAACACAGTACTTTGAACAGACTTGATTGAAATGTTGTGCATCAGTTTAGTAAAATAGAACCCAATTATTGCCAAAAGTGAGAATGAAATGTAATCACTGTAATGGTGTAGTATGTTTGATTTGTATGGAACCAACATACACTTTTAAAACAAGTCAGTTTAAGGCACTTTTGTACTAATCCAACATTTTCTCTTTAAAAAGTGACAAAATGAGATGATTTTGTTTGACATTTGGCCTTAATCATATAAGAGCAGCTCACATACTCTGGTCTTCAAGATCCAACTACTAAAATACTCTACTGCCGCACTGGAAATGCACGGCTAACAACATATCACACAGACTCAATTAGTTATAGGATCAGGTCAGATTCATTATTTTTTCCCTCTAATATCCCATCCATCATTTTCTACTGATATCGGCTTGATACGATATCCATCAATACAGATATGCATTCAACCATCCATTATCTAAACTCCCTTTCCTTAACCGGGGTCATGGGGGGTTCCCAGCGATCAGAGTGTGAAAGGAAGAGAAACTCATTACAAATAAACCATCTTTAATCTTTAGTATTTCTTTACACATACCTCAAGAGCATATACACTCTTGATTTGGGCAAAATATGTATATTCACCCTCATTCCACCATGTGACCCTAATATGAGTGTGTGTGTGTGTCTGTTCTTTATCTCTTCTGTGTTTCCATCTGCTAATTCATTCAGTAAGGACACCCCATCTTGCCCTACCAAACTGGTCACAATGTCCCCCGTTGCAATGCACACACACACACACACACACACTCCAGGCCTCACCAGCTGCTCCTTTTGTGCTCCCTTCTGTGTCAGTGACCCTGTCTCCCCCAGGGAAGGTTTAACACCTGCCTGTGGGTTTGGGGGCAGGGTGGTAGCTTGTGTGTGTGTGTCTGTGTGTGTGTGTAATTGGTGTGTGTATACGTGTGTGTTTGGGGGGTGTTATTATTTAGGAAAAGGGTCCTGATAGAGGCCAGGCTGCATCATGCTGATCCCTGTATGAGTGTGTGCCTCAGCACCTGGTTTGGGTTAAACGAGTGTAGAGATGCGTGTTGATCTTGGCAGGGACTGTGGAAGGCTATCCTGTCTCTCCCTCTTCCTCTATATCTTTCACTCTATCCTTCTTTCATCCTGCTGCTCTTTCCCCTCTTTAACTGCTTCCACTCCTCCTACTCTTCTCTCTCTCTCTCTCTCTCTCTCTCTTTTCGCCTGCTGAGTTCCTGCCATTGGAAGTTACTTCACTTCAAAGTCTGACCACAGTCACACACACTGCATGATTAAGCTCATGGGCTGATGCTGACACACATTACCTTAAGGTCTGTAAGCAGAGATGAACCGTATCCGGCTACAGTTACTTTATTACATGGACTTAGTGCATTAAGATTTTTTTTCAGATGGGCTTCTGGGCCTTCAGAGAAGGACTAACGATTTTTGGGAGCTACATGTTTGTAATTTCTTCTCAGTTTTTGTCAGTATCTTCATTATGGTCGTGATTTTCTGCAAGCTTTGCAGTAACACTTATATTTCAGTGTTTTATTAAAATTATCCATGATTTTTCAGTCTGTGGTATCCGGGTGGATACACTCAAGGGAGTTCTCCCATTGGTCAGGCCCTGAGGGGCTGTACAGATGGTCTAATGGGGCAGAGGACCAATAAAATATAGGTGTGAAGTGACAGTGGATTAATGTGTGGGTTTTATATTTATAGCCCAAACCATTGCCAGTGGTGTCTTTCAAAGATAATACTTTTTGTTGCTGTTGCAGCAAAACCTCTTTGGAAAACGTTCTTAGTTTTACTTTCCAAGTACTTCAGAGCACTTATGTTAGCACATTTGTCATAAAGTATTTACACAAGATGAAGGGCAGTTGTCATTTTTAAACTGTGTAAAAACATTTAAATTAAAATCACTGAGTTGCTAATTTTTTTTTTTATCTCAGTCTGTTTTGTTGTTCAGAACCTGAATTGCACTGTGTTGAAGTAGAAATACTTTTACTATTACTATACTTTTACTATAGTATGAATAAGGCTGAACTCTCAGTCTGTAAAGTCTTTGGCTCCAGATGTTGATTCAGATTAAACTAAAGTATTTCCGTATGAAAAATTCTCCTGAGTGTGAAACATCGCCACTCCCTCTTATACTTACTTACATTCACTTAGATCAGTGATTCAGAACTGTTCAGAGCTGTAAATTGATTCCATTCCGTCAGAATGACGATAAAAGAAGACTAATGTGTGACTCATCATTAAAAGGTAATGAGCTGAAGAGTTGAATCAGGTGTGTAAGAGAAGAGTTTAATTAGGATTTAGAACCAAAACTACTTAAAATGCATAAAGCTTCTGTGAGTGAAAAAGCCCTTTAAGCAAAGAGCTGTAATTGAATAAGTGCCAGGATAGCAAGTTTGTTTGGGTAGGTGTGTGTGTGTGTGTGTGTTGCATACAGTCACAAGAGAGAGTGGTATATATACCCCAAAAGTAGAGGTGTCGCATTTACTCAAGTTTCAACCAAGTAAAGTGAAAGTCATCAGATAATTTATGGAAACGAACACAGCCTTCTTCAGTCTAAAAATCCTGATCTAAAATTGGTCCTAAAATATTACTAAGGTCAGCACTCTTTCCTCCTGACAGGCATGATGCATCGAGGGGCCCTGAACTATGAGCAGTGATATCACTGATGCAGCAGTGCCAGTTTCAACTTGAAATAGTTCCAGGGCAGAATGAAGCCAAACACTGCTCAACTGTTCATCTCTGTCACACAGTCGGAAAAACGTCCAAAAATGACATGACATGCACAACCTCAGGGCAAAGCTGCGCAAAACATTTCAGCAAATGAAGTCATTCGTTTTTTTAATCACCTCTTTTGTAAATGCAGTTGTTATTGAAAATTACTGACTATTAAATTAATTAACTAATTTACTCTTTTGCTCTTATCACCCAGCAACATGGTCCTCAGGCCTCAGGCTACACACACACACACGCACACACACACACACACACAATAAGATCATAAACAAGTTCAAATTACTATGTGCTTACTATTCAGAGGTAATGACATTGCACATTTAATTGCATTGTGAGTTGTGCAGTGAATTACATTAGCATTTATTCTGCATTGACAACTTTGGGTCTTTATCAAGAATGAACAAAAACATGAAGAAATTTAAAATGAAAAGAAAATGTAAATATCCCTTCCTCTATATCCACATTTTTGCCAGAATTTCTCAACCTGTTTCAAAAAGCTACATGTCAGAAATGATCACACAAATGTTACTAAAAGGGCCAATCTAGGAGCAGCCTCTTGGACCCGGACAACTTAACACACCCCATTAGAAATCCACTGTGAACGTCAGTGGTCAGTGCTGGAGAGCCCTTGAGCAACATAACTGAAAGTTCTGTCATACATGAACACACCACAGCACACAGTGTGAACGGAACGAAATACTTCCTCTGCATTTAACCCATTCACTAAGTGAAGTAGCGGGTGGCCAGGAACACGGCGGCCGGGGAGCAGTGTATGAGGAGCAGTGTGTGGGGAGCAGTGTCTGGGGACGGGGTCTTGCTCCAGGGAACCTCAGAGGTGCTTTGGGAATCGAACCCACAACTTCCTGACCGCAGGGTGAACGCCCTAACCACTAGGCTACCAATCTTGTCCCTGACCTTCTGACCTTCTGTTCCAGGCGCAGCACCGAGATGCGTTTGTGCAGGAGCGGTACGGGCAGTATGACCTGAGCGACCCCTTCCTGGCCCTCCAGAGGGACAATGACGCACTGCAGGGTCGAGAGCTGGGTCAGCCTCAGGACAGCAGTCACATCAGAGCCCAGATCAGTCCAAACCCTCTGGCCGTGCTGAAGCTGGTGATGGCTCACTGCAAGCGCATGCAGGAGAAGATGATGGCACAGCTGGCAGCTGCTGAGAGCAGACACAGACGGGTAAGAGATACATGGTAGCATTGTTGAAAGACAACTCATATTGTCTTTCATGTCTTATACTCCAGGGGTCTCAAATTATAGACCCAGCCTTAAGTGGCCCGTCAAATATGTACAATTTATTCTTAAATCATTTATTCCTACATAATTTTTTTTCAGGGCAAAATATTTACATCTAAAAGATGGATTTGCTTTATCCACCAGATACCCACCTAATAGAGGCTATATCAAATCAGCTTAGGATGATGGTTACAATGTTTAAGGCAAAAATAAAGTCCTGAAAATTCTAGAGGAACCATTCAGATCAAACCTGACGCAGCATTAGCACTGCGGGCCTGCCTATAAGCTAGCTACAACTAATATTCTCATTTAGACTGGAAGTTAAACCTGCCTTTGTGTATTCATTCATTACACTGCAGTAGGTAAAATGGATCAGAATGAAGAAATAAATTATCAAATGAATCCACTCAGAACCCAGAAATAACATTACCCACATTCAACAGGAACATAACTATTACTATCAAAATAAAAGTCTCAATAATTCTGCTGTTTGAAGGTTACTGTTAAAAGGTTACTGATTTGATTGAACTATTGAATATTTATTCAAGACTATGTATTTCTACTACTACTACTATTAATAATAATAATAATAATAATAATAATAATAGCAGTAGTAGTAGATGCAGTAGTAATGTCTGTGCTTTGTGGTGACAGAAGAATTGCTAAATACATCAACTAAGATGCTCTTAAATGAGTGCATATGATTTGCAATTAAAACTTACGTTTGAGACACATGTTGTAATTTCATATAAGTATTTTTAGATATAAACAATAAATATAGCGTTTTTAGATCCGAAATTGCTAATATTTAGCACTGTACATCATTGATGATTTCAGGTTGATGCCACACATAAAGTTACTGCCCAAGAAAAGCAAATTATATAATTATATATTTCAAACATGTAATAATAATAAAACTGATAAAAATATGTAAAAATAATAAGAAGTCTGATAAAAATACATAAATTGCCCATGTTCTCATAGCTGTGTTACACCAGTTCCAATAGAAACAGTAATACATTATACAAACTTTCTCTTGTTTTCTTCCAAAACTTCACTAAGGAGCTTTTTTAAAACTCATGAAATCGCGAGAAGAGGGAAGAGAGACATTTTGGACAGAAAGATCCATTCAGATCAAACAAAGTAATGTCTGAATGTACTGTTCATTCAGCATCACACAAAGGGCAATTATTGCTACTCTTTGATTTCATAGAAGTGTGTGTATGTGTGTGTTGGGGGTGTGTTTAAGCCTTAACCCCCACCCAGACGAGTCCTGTGAACCGAAAAGGAACAATGCTGCTCCTGGGGTGAAGTGAGTGAGTGGGAGTGGGTGAGCGTGTGTGTGTGTGTGTGTGTGTGAGAGAGAGAGAGAGAGAGGGAGGGAGGGAGGGAGATAGAAAGGGAGTA
>JBBPCY010068870.1:0-12158 GCA_037974405.1 Brachyalestes nurse
AGATAGACAGAGTCAGCGTAGATGCCATTCACAATACAGTGTGCAGTGTGCCAGTACTGGCGTGTGAGATTATGTGTTGGGTTATGTGAATGCCAGAGTCTACTTGAGTCTACTTTTAAACTGGGTGATAACAGATAGAAAGTTATTATATTATATTATGATTATTATATGCTAATTATTAGGGCTGTAACGATATGCAATATGAAACCGAAATCGCGACACTCAGATCCACGAACCTGTGCCCCTCCCAACTCCCAGAGTTATCCTTCCCGTCCAGATCTGATGCTATCTTTGAACCTTTCCCCCCTCTGTTAGAGGGGTTGGACCCGTATACGGGTCCCGCCCAGAAACATACGTTTTTCGCTGTAATAGGAGAAATCAGCATGGAAAACACTACAAAACCCACATAAACTTTTCTCTGATCATTTTGACCTGTTGACTTGTGTTATTGCTTCTGTTGTTTGTTTCTGTTAATTGATTTTGTGGGCCCAGTCCTTATAATAGTGTTGTAGTATGTATATATTACATATATAATAATGGTTTTTAGTTTTAATCTAAAGTCAGTTCAGGGGTGAGGTTTGTCTTATAAGTAGTTGCTGTAAGAAGGTCCTGGGTTCAATTCCTGGGTGGTGGAGGGTCCTTTCTGTGTGGAGTTTTGTGTTCTCCCACTGTCTGTGTGGGCTTCCACCAGGTACTCCAGTTTCCTCCCACAGCCCAAAGACATGCATGCCAGGTGAATCGGAGATGCTAAATTATCCGTAGGTATGACTGTGTGTGTGAGAGTGTATATCTTTGTGTCTGTCCTGTGGTGGGCTGCCATGTTTCTTTGCTCCATAACCCCCCTAAGACTGCTGGGATGGGCTACAGCATATAAGGATGTAAGAATGGAATGGATGTAAGTTGCCAAAAGCATAACACATATAAACATCTGCAGAGCACTTAAAGACTCAGTAATGAGCTTGACAGGTTTTCCTCAGTGGTTCCAATTAATGCTGATTTCTTTGGATGCTTTAAATGTGCAAATGAGCCAGAGAACACTGAGATCCTTTTGAAATTATTTTTTATGTCTCTGTTAATTGTGTTGTTGTTCTGTTTTGCCAAATGATTTTTTTTCTAAATAGGTTATGTGCCGTTTGGAACACCAATTGTAAGTGTTGGTACATTTTGCATGAACCATTAATTAATTGTTATGACTGCATGTCTTCGGAGAGCTTTGATGTTCCTTTTATCCAGTGACATATTTAACATGGTCATAAAAGAAGTTATTCATATATCTTTCAGAAATCTGCATTTTTGCCAATGATATATATATATATATATATATATATATAATATAAACTCTCATGCATTTCACAGGGCTATTTTGTAAGCATTTAATGCAATTGCTTCCTCTGAGGTTTTTAGAGGCATTACATGCTTACGACATCTGGTTCTTGTCACCATTTCCCTAAACCATGCTGGCCGGTCACATTTTTCTAGAATGTACCATTCAACACTGGTTGTAGCTTAACCATTTAAATATCCAGAAATGCTGAAAAATCTCAGGAATTTCCTTTTAAACCTTAGAACAGTGGTTCCCAAACTGGGCGGCGCATAGGTATAGCAGAAGGGCACACCAATGGGATAGCCTACACTCCACTCGAGCACTGATAGCAAAAACATGGACAAGTTTGTCCACCCAGCCAAGCCTCCAGCAGAGGCTGACTCTTCATCAGCTGCAAGTTCAAGTGTGTGACCTGAGATGATCCTCTTTTAAGTTTTTTTCTGACTGGGATCTAGTTAATTTTCCGAGCCAGTTGTTTATTCTTGTTTATAACTTCAGTTTGCTCTTTATTTCTCCCACAGTGGTGAAATTGCACCGTTTGTTATTGCATTTGTTTCGCTAAATTAGAAAAGGGAGCTGTATTTCAAATAAAGTTTTAATCTGAACTTGTGTAGTTTGAATGTGTGTGTGTGGGTGGGGTGGGGGGGCTCATTATTGTTACTATCTAGAAAAGGGGGGTCCTGCAGAAAAAGTTTGGGAACCACTGCCTTAGAAGTTCATTTTTACAACATTCTTCTCTACTATTCAAATGTAAGTTCGTGATTACATGAATAGTGTACATACATTAGTTACATTTACATGTAATTCATATTATGTATAAGACTTTTTGTATGATAAAATATTGTTCAATTATGATAAAATCTTTTCTGCTTACAAACACAAAAAGTGTAATGATTAAACATTTACACACCTTCGACTAAGTTTCTATGCGTGGAATATAACTATGATCACATTTGTTAATGCCTATATTAAGCACAACATTTAAGAGTAAAAATATAATTTGTTTAGAAAGTAGAAAACATTTTTGTTCTATGCTGTAAGCACCACAATAAAGCTCATTATTAACAGTGTTAATCTCTATTCGTGTCTTGTAGGTGGTCGGCCTTCTCCTCCCTAACCAGACTCTGGTGTCCACTGTGTTCTGGCAGGTAAAAAACAGTTTTTTTTTTATTCACTGACCTTCTGAGTACCATTGGTTGTTTGCATCTAAAGTTAGCACTCTGCTCTACCTGTGTGTTCTCTAAGACACATTTTCTCTGGTGTGTCCCACAGTGGCTAAACCAGAGCCATAATGCCTGTGTGAACTACGCCAACCGCAATGCCACAAAGGTACGGTGGCTTTACTCATGTCAATCAGGTCAGTTTTTTCATTTTTAAAGCAGTTTTAATGTAATTGCAGATGGACTGTCAGTGAAGCGATGCTTTGTGTCACTTCCATTTGAGTGGGCTTTAGTGTCCGCTTAAAGCAAGACATCTGCTCTGCATCTGCTGCCCGGCCCCAGGCTGTCAGGGCTCTGGGCTGAAAGTCAGACTGTGTGTGTCAGAAGTGCGGAGCATAGTCTGCAGATACTGCAGAGCATTGTCTTGATGTTGCTTTTTGTCTCCACAGCCCACGCCAACCTCCAGATTTATTCAGGGATACCTGGGAGCCGTCACAAGTGCAGTTTCTATCGCGGTTAGTGCATTCAGCATTACTGTTGCCTTCAGGTTTAATATGGTTTTAAAGGTTTGTTTGAGACAGACTAACTGACCTTCTCCAGAAAATGTTACTTGCTTAATACATAGAATGTTAGACTTTATTTTACACTTACCAAACAGGTACACTTACCAAACAGGCACATTTTATTTATGCACAGTTTGTAATTAAGGTCTGTAGTCCATCTATTATCTGCTCAGTGGTCCTGTTGGTTTCCTGAACATTGATGGACTACAGTCTGTAGAACTACAAAGTCCACCTATATATTGGAGACAGGTGAGGTGAATAAAATTGATTACATCAATATAATAGTACCTGTCAAGTATGGCATGTAACAGAAATCAAGTGATCAGTCAGCTCTTGAAGCTGATGTGTTAGAAGCATGATCACCTTATCCGATCCCACATAAGAGCTGCGGTAGCACAAACAGCTGAAAAAGGAAATTGCTGGTTTTTATAGAAAAGTGTCAGAACACCATGCATCTCAACTTGCTACATGTGGTGCTGCATGGCTGCAGACCAGTCACATTGCCCATGCTGACCAAAAGTACTTGGAATTGACACGTGAGCAACAGACCTTAACACTGGAGAAGTGGAAGATAATGGCCTGGTCTAAAGTATCATGTTTTATGTGAACAGTCATGCGAAGTCATGGTTATGTGAGCGACCAGGTGAGTGTGGAAGAGAATACGCCGGGCTGCACTACAGAGTGAAGACGGACCACAGGAGGAAGTGTGATGCTCTGAGCAATGTTCTGCTGAGAAACCCGAGTCCTGCATTCATGTGGATGTTACTTTGACATGTATGACCTACCTGAACATTATTGTAGACCAAGTAATTCCCTTAATAGTTCCCTTAATGGCTGTGACCACTTTCAGTAGGATAATGTGCCCTGCCACACTGTAAAAATTGTTCAGGAACAGTTTAAAGAACACGACAAGTTCAAGCTGTCGACTTGGCTTCCAAATTCCTCAGATATCAATCTGTTAGATTTGCTGGACAAACTAGTCTGATTTTGCAAGTCCTATCACTTATCTTCCAAAATCTGCTGCTGACGTCTGAGTCCCAGATGCCACAGCACACCTTCATAATATAAATAATAATATACGATCACCTTCAAATAATAATATACGATTTGCGAAACATGCAGTACGTTAGATGTTCTTGTCTTTTGTTGTTAAATTTCCATAAATTCTTATTTGTACTCATTTGGGTTACATTTACATTTACATTTACATTTACGGCATTTAGCTGACGCCCTTATCCAGAGCGACGTACATTAGTGCTCGAGTAGTCTACGTCTGTTGCTTACACTCGTAAGCTAAACTCAAGAATCATCATCATCTGCTGTTCAACCATAATTTTGGTTCTGTTTAGGTGGGCTTGAATGTGCTTATAGAGAAATCCAGGACATTTAACCCAGCCACCAGGCTCATCATACAGAGATTCGTCCCTTTCCCTGCTGTGGGTGCGTACAGTACTGAGGCATTGAAGCTTCAGTCCAAAGTGAGCGGTCGTTTTATTTCCTCTCTGTTCATTCCATGTTGTGTTGGACTCCCCCTGCTGACTGACTAATGGCATTTACTAGTTTTACATATCTCATTTTTAACCTAAAAAACAAATACAACACATGGTGAGGAGAGGAAAAAAAATATTTTACATATTTTTTCTCAAAATAATTTATATTATAATAAAACATAAGTCTAATAAGTTCCCTGCTTTGCGAAACATTTTTGAGAGTTCATTTTAAGTTCCCTGTTTTGCAAAACAATTTACCTTTAACAATTTAAAAATAGGTTTTGTAATATTATGTCTATGATGTTATTTTAGTTTTATTTATTTATTTTATTGCACAGAGGTACAGGGTTATGTTTTCTCAAAAAGAACAGCACTAGATATGTTTTTTACTGTGAATTCTGAGCAGCACTGACCCTCTCCTTTACAGCCAGTGCTAACATCTGTAATGTGGCTCTGATGAGACACAACGAACTTTCAGAAGGAATTGATGTACTGGACAGCAATGGGAATGTGGTGGGCTCCTCACGAATAGCAGCCAAACATGTGAGTCAGTAATAATGATACATTAGTTCCATTAAATATTGTTGAAAAACAAAATAATTGTTGGGCTTAAATGATCACATATAATTTATTAGTGTATATGAGTGTTGATGCGCAGGACATAACACTTGTTACAGTAAATGACATTAAAATCTTTATGATCTCTTGATTTTCTTTATTTAAACTTTTTTCATATAGACCACTGATTCAGTGAACATATGTCCTTTGTCATTTGATTTTCATTTGTCATTTTCTTTTCCCACAGGCACTGATGGAGACAGCTTTTACGCGAGTGGTCCTGCCCCTGCCCATCTTTGTCCTCCCTCCTATTATCATGGCCTTCCTGGAAAAGTAAATGGTCATATCTGTTTTAATGAGTTTTTGAAAATCATGCCTAAAACATTAAGAAAATGTCAGTTTTCTTAACCCTGTGTTGAAATTTGCTTCACTTTCAAGAAACAAAAATGTCTACAAAAGCCAGCAATTACACATCACTGCATTGATTACTGGGTAGCCACTGTCCAGAGGTCATTTATGTGTATCGGTCTTAAAGGCACAGTAACAGAAAAAAACTGTAATTCTAAGTGATCATGCAGAGTTAAAGTGGAGAGATACCCAAGGCTTATAACACATCAGCAAATAACTTCAAATTCGACCTCTTATTATTAACACTTATAAAACTCTTAATATTCAGTAAAACATGCAGCATTTGAAAATGTATGACCCCGGTGTTTATGTGAAATTTTCCACACATTGTGCGTTATTGAATCTGTGGAGCATGTCTAGGCAGTGTCCTCTGAGAAAATATTGTTTTATTAATGTGTTTCTTAATTGTGTCTTGTGTGTTGCAGGCGTCCCCTGATGCAGGCCTATCGCCGGCTCATGTTGCCTGTGCACAGTCTGGTGTGCCTGGCTGTGTTCGGCCTGTCCCTCCCCCTAGCCATCAGCCTCTTTCCACAGATGTCTGAGGTAAAGCTCCATATCAGCTCACACAGGAACCAATGACTTTAAACTCTCTCCAGTAAACAGTGATGCTGCAAGATTCATTTTCCACAGCTGACCTGTCTTGACATTAATTTTGGTGTGTGGGTGTGTGTGTGTGTGTGTGTGTGTGTGTGTGTATGGTTGTTTGTTTGCGAGATGAATAATGAAGGTTTTGCTGGAGACCTGCTTGCTAATCGCTTTTCTGCACTTCACAGATTGAGGCGTCTCACCTTGAGCCGGAAATTGCCATGGCAACAGATTGCAAGGTGCTGACCTATAACAAGGGACTGTGATGAAAAGAGAAACACACGGAGGCAAACAGAGGGAGTCAGAAAGAGAGACGGAAGCAAAGAGAAAAGCCAGGGAGGCAGAAAGCAAATTATTCGATATTAAAGCAGCTGTCGTCAACAGATTCCCAAGGCCATGTAGCAAGGCGGCTTTGGTGGATTCATGAGAGGATTAAACTGTAGCCTCAGAGCAATACTACCATCCGATTAACTACCTTACTTTAACTGTCAAGCCATTGATTTGTTTATGAATTTATAAGATTAGTAATCAGTGACTATACATATATATTTCTTACAGTAGTATTGACAAAAACCTTCCAGTGCACATATTTATTACAGTACTACAGTCGGTCTGTTTACACAGTAGTACACAATACACAATAGTAATAATATATGTTGTATAAACATTTATATTATTTGTCTAGTTTGCATTTTATTACTCCTAGAAAGACAATATAGGGGACAGGTGATGTACTGTTATTTCCTGAAGGTCTGGATGTACAAAGGAGATGCAGTAGTATTAAACATCCAGCAGGGTGTGCCATTCATTTACAGTCATTGGTGCCAACATACAATATAGTTTTTACAATGATAGACAAACAGGATCAGTCTGCATAATTAGTGAATTTAGGTTTAATAATTATTTAATAATCATTGTTATGTGCACTTGTTGCCCCACATTGATAATGGCAGCAGTGTCAGATCTTTCATCTGCTTCATTAAATACAGAAACATGACAAGACGAAAGTGAGATTTCTCTCAAAAACCAGTGCCAAATAATCACATTATAGCAGAATCTTCTTTGTGCACCCAGACATGTAAACTTCCAATAGGTTTCTGTTTCTAACAATTACACAATGTATACAGGTACTGTACGCTGTAAAATGTACTGTTTTTCATGACTTAATTTCACAATAATTATCCCTTTATGTCTACTAATGTATCACCAAATACATGCAACAAAGTTTTGACTTTTTAGAACTGTTTTAAAATGTGATATTTTTCACCTGTGCTATATATCAATCCCAGTTTGTTTCAGAAATGAGCCTTCATGAGAACCGTGAAGTTAGCTTGTATGAGATTTTCCTTTTGTATGTAATTTGCATTTCTTATGAAATAACACATTTAATACGATTGTTTAATAACAGAATACTGATAAATATATTTAAGGGTCCAAGCACTTACGGTGCTGCAACTCTGTTCTGCTCTTTGTGTGTGGTTTTTTTAAGTTGTTTTGCAGCTCTTTGCACAGAAAAAAGAAAACTCACATCAGTTACCACATAAATTAAATGTCCACACTATAAAGAAGGGAGAGGGGGGCACTCAAAAAATGTGCAGATTTGTAGCGAGGCTTCTTAAATGCTTTATTATTTTCATTAAGTTCCATATAAATAGTTCAATACAGATAAAAACAGCAGTATAAAACACAAGCTTTATCAACATTCACATTTACTGCAGACCAGCTTTTCTCTCCCATTATTTCCAGTTTCTCTCTCAGCTATCTGTGCTTCACCACAGCCAACCCACATCCCTCAGAGGTCAAAGATCAGAAGTGGGGGAGAAGGGGATTCTTTAAATTCCTTTTGTGGGTTAAGAATTCAAAGTGGCCTTTTTTCCCCCTTAGTAAACTGCATCTACACAAACAGCGTCATGTGAAAAACCTTCATGCAGTGGGGAGAGAGTGTATAGGGTCTGCACACCTCTACATTCAGGAGCATGCAAGCATGCATAACCCTGCATGTTCATATAAAGCAGTACAGGTCTGAGGTCAGCACATGCTACATGCCAGCCTTCCTTCCCATTTACTTCACATTATACACCAATCCAGGTGTAATATTTTACTTGCATGCTGCAAGACCGCTGCAAAACATGTCCTTCTGCAAAGTTAATACTGACGTACTTAAAACAGGTAAAAACAATCACCGTAACACACTATTCAGTGTGGAAAATATGTGCACTTGAAACAATGAATAAAGATTACAAACACAAATGTGTAAAAGTACCCCACTGAAGATGCATCATGTAAACAGTATTTAAAGCTCACTTGTAATGATGTTTCTCCTTTGGGTCTATTGGTGTTTTCACTGTACTTCATGTTCTTCACAGACATGCATGATCATACGAGTTTAAAGCTTGTAAGTGCAACAACATCTGAATGAAAGAATACTAGAACGGTTTACTAAAGACCAGAGCACAGCAAACCAACAAGCACTGACAGCCCTGATCTAGAACAGTTTCCATTCACACTGTTCTACATCTTCCCCTTACACAGTGTTCTATAACAATCTCTTCCATTCATACCGTTCTACATCTTCCCCTTACACAGTGTTCTGCAACAGTCTTGTCGATTCACACTGTTCTAGAACAATTTCTATCATTCATACTTTCCCTATAAACTGTTCTACAGCATTCCCCCCTTATTTACAATGTTCTAGAATGGTTTACCCCATCCCCACTGTTCTAGAATTACATCTTCCATTCACACTCTTCCAGAACATACTCTCCCATTCACACTATTCTAGAATGTCCTTCTCATTCAAACTGTTCCAGAATGAGTCTCTCCATCCAGTTTTGTTTTCCCTCATTCGCTGTTCTAAAATGTCCTTCTCATTTACACGACTCTAGAATAGTTTAACCCATCCACACTGTTCCAGGCTGTCCTTCTCCATTCACACATCTGGGTTGTCTATTTTCCTAAACATTCTACAACCACCACCAGCGTTAAAAAAACTCAGATGTCTGTTGGTACTTGTTGTGTCAGTGCGCCATGGCCTTAACGTTTCTTCTACTACTAACCTAACTTGACTGGAACTACAGAAGAGCTTTGGATTATCATTAGAGCACAATCTAAATGAAGACAGCAGGTGTCTGCGGAGGGTGTGCGTGCTGGCAGGGAAGGGAACAGTCTACATGAGCTTGGCCCAGTAGAAGCTCCTTCTCTCGGGACAGACATGGTCCACTGATCTGCTGACTGTGGGAGTGGTAGAGCCTCAGGAAGGACAGGATGGAGTGAGTCAACCAAAGAGCCGTCACACACCACAAAGCGATCTATAGAAAAAGAGGAAATATATGCAGAGAAGAGACTAAATACACAGAGTCAGCTTTCTTACTAAATCAAATCAAACTGCACTGAGAAATAAAAAAAAAAGAGTTGCAGAGTTGCAACATGCTCCCTTAATACAGCAGAAGTAAAAAGACTGCTGATCTTATATCCAGTATCAGTACTGGGCCAGTACCAACAGAAAATTCTGGTTCAGATATCAGGTTCAGATTAACCAAATGTGTAGTGTGGTGTAAGGTAAAGAGAAGCATTTAGCATTATAACAAGAACTTCATCTACATAGAGTCCAACATTAACGTACTGACAACTATCGGCATTTATTATACTTACTTAAGTGTTTCTGAACTTTTCTAAAAAAGGGGTTTAAACAGAATAAAAAAGAAGCAATCTGCAAATCCTGAAAGGCATCTGACAGATGTTTCTAAAGTTTATGTCGAAAGGAAATTTTTACATTACATGTATTTCAATTACTGGGCTATATGTGCCATTCACAGAATTTACACCCATTTCAATAGAACCACACTCTTAGGGAATGTAAAATAGCACCATTATGAAGCACATAGCCCACTCACAGCAAGTTAGCCAAGATAAAGCACAGCCTCCACATGGAGGCAATCTCACTGTGAGTCTATCACCTGCCCATAGTCAAAATTGTTCATTGCTGTCACTGTTTGAAGCCAACACAGCAACCTGCAGACACCACCTGCAAAAACAGGCCATGGTTTACCTGTGCACAGGTGAGTTCCGAGTAGAATGAAGAAGCTTCCACATCCAGGTAGAGGGGCACAGACTGCGACTCAGCACAACTGAGGAGGGAACGAGTCAAGATCAGCAGCTCAGTGAGTCAGCTCTTACTAAGTTTGTAAGTTATTCTTGCATGTGACTCTACTTCATATTGTCACAGTAATCACTTCAACCAAAATAAGCAAGCAAGAAGGCTGATTAATACTAGGTTTATATAAGGGATCTCATGTCACATGAGGTATTATTCATTGCTTTTAAAGCACGGACTAAAAATAAGCAGCAGTAAAAAGTTCATAACACTGAACACGACAGTTGAAGTCATACAGAAAGGCCTTTCAGTTTGCCAGTGCTAACCTGTATGGTCGGGTGCCATGGTCAGTGACGGTGTTGCACCAGGACATCAGGCCAAGCGTGAGGGTCACACTGGCTCCTCCGGAAAGGAAAAGCAGGCACAGGCTCAGCAGCAGTGTAAGGAAGGCTGAGAACAAGGTGCTGCAGCAGAGAGACAGAGACTGTATTTTATTCACTCCTGTACCCCATGAAATATGATCAGGCCACTGGTGGCCAAGAGAATACGCTGGCCATTCTATAAAAAACAAGACCCCCTTAAGGAGGGGTCTTATATTATCTCATAGTACCCAATAGTCTATGACACTGATCAACTCTAAAGCAACTTTAGTTTATCAGTAACAATAATAGTAAACTTCCAAATAACGAATACTACTCATACCTTATACTCATTATAATAATAGTAGAAATATAATAATAACTAACCAGAAACTAGGACAATAACACTAAAACTAATATTAGTCTAAGTACAATAACACACGTGTTTGTGGGTGTATTTATATACATAGTCATGTCAAGTTTATTTATATAGCCACATTATCACACACAAAGGCCATTCGAAGTGCATTTTAAGAATAGAATAAAAACATGATGCAGAAAAATAGCATAAAGTATGAACATGAAAGAATAAAAAAACAAAACACAAAATCAATAAAATGTTTGAAAAGAAGGAGGAAGAGAATAGTGCAGTTTTAGCAGGTTTTTAAATATTAACACACACACACGTGTGTACATTCATACATCTGTATATACGTATATAGGTACATTAAATTACCTATATATATATATATATATACACACGTGTAATGATAATCAGAATCATAATAACCGTCCATCATTACGAAGGAATATTTCATATTTCTATGATGTTCTATGACATCTCTCAGTTACTCACTCGTCGTGCCTGCGGTGGAGGTAGAATAAGCTCCTCCAGCTCTGCGTAGCCCCGTACAGAACAGTGAAGACCCCCACAAACGTGGCGAACTGACAGGCAGCGGGCGGCCCCCACTGCTGCACCACCAGGTGCGTGACTTCTTGAGGCTGCCCCCCGCCCACGGTCAGGTTCTCCGTCCTCCAGTACCCACTGCTGAAGAGCGCACACCGCCCCTTGAACCCGGACCCGTTCAGCGCCAGGGGCACGACCACCAGCAGGCCCGCGACCACCGACAGGGCGTGGGCGGCGCAGTGCGCGAGCAGCAGCCTGCGGACCAGCTCCATGTTCTCGGCCAGTTCAGAACTCGACTCGGGCGATCGTGGACGACGGACTACTCTCCCCAGCTCCCCCAGTTCATGCGGACCCCTGGCTTTATTTACTAACGGCAATATTACCCACACCGGTGGGGTCCCACACAGCACGCTCGATATCAGTCACGCACAGCTGCTCGCTTCTGCTCAGAGACGCCGCCCCCCAGGCCCTGCGTCACACATTCTGACGTGACGTTCTGGGGTGTGATTGGCCGGGCTGGCTGCGCCAGCTCTTTCACATAATAAATGCAGTCTGGAAAATTCCACGGCCCACGAAAACCTCATCCGAACACTCATCTGGATTAATATGTTTATATATAAAAAAATTTATATATAAAAAATATATTATGGCAAATTATTAACCAAGCAATATACATATAATACATATATACATATATATATGTATATGTGT
>JBBPCY010068891.1:0-12158 GCA_037974405.1 Brachyalestes nurse
CTCTCTCTCTCGCTCTCGCACGCTCTCTCGCTCTCTCTCTCTCTCTTTCTCTCTCACTCTCTCTCTCTCTCTCTCGCTCTCTCTCGCTCTCTCTCTCTCTCTCTCACTCTCTCTCACTCTCTCTCTCTCTCTCTCTCACTCTCTCTCTCTCTCTCACTCTCTCTATCACTCTCTCTTTCACTCTCTCTCACTCTCTCTTTTCCTCTCTCTCACTCTCTCTATTTCTCTCTCTTTTCCTCTCTGCTTATCTAGACCTCTGTCTTGTCTTTTTCTCTTTTTTTTCTCACTCTCTTCTTATTTCCCTCTCCTTCTGTTTCTCTCTCTTTGCTTATCTACACCTCTGTCTTGTCTTCTTCTCTCTTTTTTCTTTCTTTCTTTCCTTCTTTCCTGCTTGGTCACTCTCTCCTTCTTTCTCTCTCCTTCTCTCTCTGTCTCTCACTCTTTCTGTCGGTCTCTCTTCATAAGCTAAGATCAATCTAGATAAGATAAGGTAACCCTTAATTAGTCCCCAAAGGTGGAAAATGTGCATTTTTACAGCAGCATGTGGACAGAACAAAAGAAGATAGAAGCAGCATACCCACTACAATCTATACAGCACAACAGTGTAAAATAATAAGTGCAGTATACAAATAATGCAAAAACATAAATATACAAGTGTGTGTGTATACATATAAACCTATAAAATATATGTACTCCTGTACACATTGGATTGGATATGTTTATGTGTACATACTGGATATATACATGAACACTGTTACTCTGTTACATATTATATATGTCTCTATGCTCTTTTTTTCTCTCTCTCTCTCGCCCCTCTTTCTTTCTCTCTCTCACTCTCTTCTTATCTCCCACTCCTTCTGTCTCTCTCTCTCTCTCTCTCTCTCTCTCTCTCTCTCTCTCTCTCTCTCTCTCTCTCTATTTCTCTTTCTCTCTCTCATTTAATCTCATTTCATTCATATTCTGCCTTCCTGCAGGTGAACAATATGTCCTCTGTCATTTTAGTTCACTGTACATTTTTGTCTTTGTATTCTTTCTCTTTTTTAGTACAACACAGAAATATTCAAAGCATGTCATGGGGTCCACACACACACACACACACACACACACACACACACACATATACCTGTACAGACACCTTTCCTGATACTCCCAGCAGGCTGTATGTTCATGTTCAGCCTCCAGCTCTTGAACTGGTGTTTTGCTTGATCTGCATTTTTAGTTTAGTTTAGTTCCATTTAATTCAGTTTTGTTTAGCTTGGCTTAGTTTACTTTTGTTCAGTTCAGTTCAGTTCAGTTTAGTTTAGTTTAGTTCAGTTTAGTCTAGTTCAATTTAGTTTAGTGTAGTTTAGCGTGTCTTAATTAAGTTCTGTTCAGTTTAGTTTAGTGTAGTTTAGCTGGTCTTAGTTTAGTTCTGTTCAGTTTAGTTCAGTTTAGAGTAGTTTAGCTTGTCTTAATTTAGTTCTGTTCAGTTTAGTTCAGTTTAGTTTAGTGTAGTTTAGCTTGTCTTAATTTAGTTCAGTTCAGTTTAGTTCAGTTTAGTGTAGTTTAGCTTGTCTTTAGTTCAGTTCAGTTCAGTTAAGTTTAGTTTAATGTAATTTAGTTTAGTGTAGTTTAGCTTGTCTTTGTTTAGTTTAGTTTAGTTTAACCTGGGTTAGTTTAGTTAAGTTTAGCCTAGCTTCGCTTAGCTTGTCTTAGCTTAGTTTAGTTTAGTTTAGTTCAGTTCAGTTCAGTTCAGTTCAGTTCAGTTCAGTTCAGTTCAGTTCAGTTCAGTTCAGTTCAGTTCAGTTCTGTTCTGTGCAACTCAGCTCAGCTCTGTTGAGTTCAGCTTAGTTCAGTTAGTTTAGTGTAGTTTAGTTTAGTTTAGCTTAGCTTAGCTTGGTTAGTTTATTTTAGTTTAGTTTCATTTAGTTTGGTTGAAGTTAGTTTATATTAGTTTAGTTTATCTCAATTTAGCTTAGCTTAGTTTTGTTCAGTTCAGTTCAGTTCAGTTCAGTTCAGTTTAGTTTAGTTTAGTTAAGTTTAGTCTAGTTGAGCGTCCTGATTGTACAGCCTCTATTCTTTACCCTTATTTCTCCTGCTATCAGGGAAGTGTAATCTCACAAATGTTTTCGGAAATTCCTGCTGCACATTAGGATGAAATGAAGCTTATCGAACCCAGAGCAAATGGCTCATACTGACAGGGTTGCAAGGATATCTGCATTGATGTAAATCTCCAGAGTTGGTAAAACTAAACTAAAATAACAACAAACGCAGTCAAAACAAGGCACACTTGCAATGGCACTCCTGAATGGAAATGTCCATAGTGATGTATGTACCTGAATGCTCAAGAATGTGGGTTGCATGTTCAGACAAATACGTGTGTGTGGGGTGGAGAAAAAACTGAAGCAGCCTGTGGCATAAAGAACCCAGAATGATTGCATTTCAACCACTGTACATACAAAATCCAAACACAGAGCAGAGGAAATGTGTTATTTAGAGAGGTTTTGGCTTTGCTGATTGCTGTGGCTCAGATTAAGATTACATTAATTAAGTAGACTTTGCTGCATACAGATGGTAATCTTGAATGTTCAGGCCTCAGGGTTTTATCCACATTAGCCCAACCAGAGAACCACAAAAGACATGCAACCTAACCACTCCCTTACTAAAAAGAAGCCTTAAGACGGTCTGTAGAGATTATAGAAATGCACATAGGCCTATAAGCTAATAGCACTAATCTGATATTCACACCCAGCTAAATATACACTATTTGAAGCTTTTAGCCATGGTGCTTCCGTGCTTTGACTGAAGTTATGTGAAACATTTTAAATACCTTACTAAAAACATAAAAAAAAAACAATATGGGCTACTCAACCTCTGAACAAAAACACCTTCAAAAAGATCGAGCAACGAGATGCACAATAGAACAAATAGCGTTTTTACACCACAAGGAGGCACACTTAATGCATCACTTAATGCACCAAAATATTTCACAAGCTATATGTGGGCACCTGAGGCTGCTGGACGTCCCATTCCAAAACCATTATCTGTTAACTCACAAATTGGGCATAAAATCATGACTTTGTTATTTCTGAGAATGAGCATAAAATCATAATTTACTTATTATCTTGTCAGCCTGCACCCTCATCATGCTATCTTTACTTGGCTGTGTTCTGGAAAATTTCAGGCAAACAGAGCAGTAAGATAGTTACAGGTTAGTACTTCAATGATTCTATTCTTTGTTGGTAGTTACAATATTTAAAATTATTAATTACAGTTTATAAAAAAAAAACATGCTGTCACGTAATAGCATGTTAAATATCACAGTCGTCTGGTGATCCACATTATAGACATTATTATAACTGTATTAACTGGCTTTTTATAGATCAGTAGTGATGAATAGAAATATGTGACATTTTCTGGCTAATAAAGGTACTCAAGTGGTACGTTGTGTAGATTTTTTATTTTTATTTTTTAAATATGCTGCTTTTTTGCTAAATGCGAGTTCACTGACTGCTGTCTGCTTATGTGGTTGTTCAAATGATAATGTTTATTTTACGTTTTTTCTGAACTACACATCTCGGTTAAATACCCACCACAATGTGTTTCATGGCTTTTGTTAATGGACTAAACCTAGCACATATAACACTGAGCTGAAGCCGTTCTGTAAGGAGGAAAGGCCCAAAATTCTTCCAGGCTGATGTGTTGGCTGTTCAGCAGTGACAGGAAACATTGGGTTGAAGTCATTGCTGCTTAAGGGCGTCACACTAGTTGTTTAAAACAAAGGATCACATTCATTTGCCAAAGATATTCCATACTGCTTCACTTTACTTTTTCTATTGTTATTAGCTAAATGAAGACCTGGTCACTTTTTTGGTAGAAATTTGGAGAATTCTAATGTATTGTGATACATACAGTACTGTGCAAAAGTTATATATTTGAATACATACAGTACTGTGCATGTATGGAAATTGTTTAAAGCCATTTTTCTCAATGTGTGATGAATAATGTGTCTTTCTGCAAGCAAAATTAACATTAGAATAAATGCAAACAAATAAGAAAGCAGAAAAAGGGTCCAGATTTATTTTGTTTATAAGAAAGTAGTTGAGCTGTAGTTGAGTATTTTGTGAGCTGGTCAGGAGAATACAGGTTCGGTTCCAGATTTCTCCTCGGTTCTTCCAGCCGCAGCTCCTGATTTAATTTCATGAAGGACTGATTGAGTCAAACCAGGTAATACATTGACATACTGAAAATAAAATCACTGTTCACTGTATAATATTATTAGTATTTAGTTTTATGTAGTGTATTAAGTGATATTGTTTAAAACTAAACAGTGTGTAAATATTGTTTTCGTAGGCTCCTAAGACTTTTGCAACGGACTGAGTATATTTTATACATGCTCAATGTATTGCATTTGTGAATGGGTCAGCGACAAAAATGTAGGTCTAATAGTTAGGAAATTCTGGCAGTGAAATCATTTGACAGTATTATTATTATTAGAGTAGTTTAGGCTTAGTCCTGCTTGACAATCATGTGTTCTGTCAGTGTGGACATGCTGAGTAAGATTTCACACCCTCTGAAACAGCAGCACCAAACAAGGACGAAAACTTTGCTCTGACGAACACACACACACACACACACACACACACACACACACGCACACGCCCAGGAAAACTGAGAGAGGAAGAGAAACAAAACAGGCTGCTGCTGCAAGACGTAAGACAATCTGTCAAATGGGGATGTTTTTGGTTCATGTGTGGACCGTGCTGGGAGTTTTAATACTAGTTTCCACAGTTTCTGGTGAGTCTGATCTGATTTTTGTACATGAATGAATGAGTTCACTGTAGAGGTTGCTGTCCTGTGCTTAACACTTGACCTAAGCAGCACTTACAGAAAGATTTGCCTGGGATGTGTGTGTGTGTGTGTGTGTGCGTGTGGTTTTAGATGAATAATACAGCAGTGTTGAAAAGTCCTTAGCCAGTTAAAGTGTTTAAAGCTGTTTATCTCAGCAGCAAGTGACGTGACATTAAACTTTTCCACAGTACAATGTACCAAGAGTTTATTATGACAAACTTCTTGAGAAGAAAGCAGGTTTGCCTCCTGACCTCTTTGGAAATCACAATGGATTTGTGTAATGTAGTTTAATGAAGGATTGATTAGCTGACACAGGTACAGGATGGTAACTGTAAATACTAGACTTCCTCAAGCAGAGGTTTGGAAATGGTAAAGCTAACACACCCTAACACACACACACACACACACACACACATGATATCTATTCATAATTAATAAATATGAATATTTCTCATGAACATTATTATTAGTTATGATTTGACACAATCACACAAATGTTAACTGTAATGTCAGTCATGAACACATACAACATTTTCAGGAAAACATCTGCATCTCGTTGTTCCATTGGCAGCTGTACGTGACCAGAGTGAGGCAAATACACACCCTTAGGGCAATGAATAAGGAATCAGAGGGGGGGGTTCTGCCACAATTTATGGATTTACTGTGTGTGTGTGTGTGTGTGTGTGTGTGTGTGTGTGTGTGTGTGTGTTTGTGTGTGTGTGTGCGCATGCGTGTGTGTGTCTATCTGTATGTGTTTGTGTGTGTGTGAATATTTTTCTAGGTACAAATATTTGTACCTCCAGAGGTGTAAGAACCTGCAAAGAATGTCTGTCCATTCACCCATCCTGTGCTTGGTGCTCACAGCAAGTAATACACTCCTACACACACCTTTTTACAAGACATCTGGATGATAGTTAAAAAATATAACCGTCATATTTTATTGTTTACAGTTGCATTGTTTTAATAACATACATATACAAGAAAATCATGTTAGAAAACACATACTGTATGATACTGTATCTCTTAAGTTCTGTATCTCTAAAATTTTGGATGAAAAGGTAATACAATACCTGTGATTAAGAAAGTCTCTGACAAAAAACTAGCGTGAATCAACAAGAGTGCTCTAGAGTTCAGATGGGGTCTAAAAGGTTAAGAAAAGACAAAATGTCTAATTTCTAAATAATAAAAAAGTATCTGACAAGACAAGTGAATACTCCAGTATCTGAATCACTTATTATATACCCCTAGTACAAATTATGTAATAAAAGGATTACTTATGAAAGCAATTTTACATCATACCTATAATGACCAGTTGAGAATGTGTGTGTGTGTGTTTATGTGTGTGTGTGTGTGTGCGTGCGCACATCAGGACCTCAGCCAGGGTGGGTCCAGTTTTTCCCGTTGCAATCTCAAGGACGTGCTGGTACAGTCTGGCTGCGGGACGAAGTTTATCGAGTCTCCAGACAGTCGTCTGACCGTGGAGGAGAACCGCCCCCTCAGTGACAGAGCGCAGGGATCCTCCAGTGACGTCACTCAGATCCAGCCCCAAAGAATCCGCCTCACCCTCCGGCCAGGTACAACTTCAGCCGTTTAACCCCTACAGATTATATCACATGGTCCATATCTGGAAACTGAGCCACAACAATGGCCTGTTTTGAACCAAGCACATGTACACATATCCACCTTTTCTGGTGCCCTGGTGGTTAAAGATTTGCCCCATTCGATCAGAAGGTTGTGGGTTCAAAACCCAGGCCTGCTAGTGGCACCACTGATGTACAACTAGCAGTCCTGGGATTTGTAGCCCTGGCATGTTATGTTCACACTGTGCTGTGATGTGTTTACATATGACAAAAATGGACACTTTACATTTTTCAGCCTTCAGCAGTTTAGCCCCTCCCACCTCACTCTGAAGTTCTAGCCTGTTTCAGCCTGGACTGCTTTATGAATGATGCACAATACAGGGCAGTGGGTTACAGAAGAGATCGTTTAAATATATTACTCTTAAAAGCATAGTGACAATCATATTAAAGAAATAATTATGCTCATGTAGTGGAGGTGAGAAAATTAATTATTATCAGTTTTGGTGCATAAATCCACATGAATGGTTGCATAACTCTTGCTGGGAAATACAAGAGTATTCTTTATGTTTCAATTTTAATATTGATATTCTTTTTTGTTCTTTCATTTTCTTTCTCTTTCTCTCTTTCCTCTCTTTTCCTTTCTCTCTTTCTCTTTTCCTCTCTCTCTCTTTTCCTTCCATTCTCTCTCTGTCTCTCGTTCTCTCTCGTCATCTCTTACACTTTCTATGTCTTTTCCTTTCTCTCTTTCTGTCTTTTTCTCTCTTTATTCCATTTTCTTTTCTCTTTCTCTCTCTCTCTCTCTCTCTCTCATCAGATGACCCTAAGCGTTTCACAGTGACGGTTAGACAGATTGCTGATTACCCGGTAGATCTGTACTACCTGATGGATCTGTCGTACTCTATGAAGGACGACTTGGCCATCCTCCGCTCTCTCGGGAATGACCTGGCCACGGCTATGGGGAAGACCACCAGTAACCTGCGCATGGGATTTGGGGCGTTTGTGGACAAAACTGTTTCCCCTTACATGTACATTTTTCCAGCTCAGGCTGTGACGAACCCCTGTTATGGGTGAGATGATATTACACTGTCGCCTCATTTGTATCAAGACAAATGTCCTCAATAGAAAAAAAACACTTTCCGCATAGTGGAAAACCACCTTTGCATCCTTTAAAAAGGTTTGAAACAGTAGTTTCAAAAGTTAAAAAAAACTTGAGCTAAGTATAGAGACTATTTTAAATTAATCATTTTTGTGATGTCACAAAAACCATTTCAGCCTACAGAAGTTTCCCCATACCCATTCACACTGAAGTTATAAGAAGCATTTCGTATATCAGTCTTAAAGGCACAGCAACGAAATACCATATAGATAAGCCTTTCAAAGGGTTATTTAAGTTGTAGACTGTTATACATCATTAATAAGCAGTTATAAACAAGTTGTGACAGTTGCAGGTTCACTATTTGGGAAGATCTGGTGTTCAAAAAGGTAGTAGCATGTTAACAAATCCCTGATGAGGCTGACAGTTTAACATCCTGCCTGATAAAGGGACAGAATAAACTGAGCAACTAAGCAGCTAGGAAATAGTGAGCTGCTTATAAATGGTTTATAAACTGTCTACAAGCCAGTTAACGACTTGTTTATAAATAATTTATTAATCTTTTAGGTCTTATTGTAAAGTGTTACAAAAATAACACTTTTGGGGTTATAAAAATCTATATATAAAATCACAGACATATCATATATAATACAATATGGTAACATATAGGTAACAAGCCATTTAAATGTGAGTATATTGTCAACTTGATGACAAATACTATTGATCTTCTGTTCAGAATTAGAGCCACTCTGTTGGACAAGTCTTGGCTGAATTTGTCCTCCCATAAACAAGATCCACATTGAAATATTGTTACATGAGTATAGAATATTACAGGAGCAAACATTTATTTCTTGATGTGATCTTTGACTCTATCTCATTTCTGACATTTTCTGTTTTGTTCTGTGTGCACTATAGTATAAACACAGTGTGTCGACCACAGTTTGGCTATACCAATGTGCTGTCGCTGACGGAGCAGGTCGACCGCTTCACTGAGGAGGTGAAGAAACAAGAAGTGTCTCGAAACAGAGACAGCCCGGAGGGAGGATTTGATGCTGTCTTACAGGCTGTGGTCTGCAAGGTGAGGAATTCATTACCCGAGGCCCTTAGTTGGAGGGGTTTGGGTCCAATCTTTCGGTTCAAATCTAAATCGAAACTCAAACTAATTAATTTAGCTGAAGAAACAGTCTGAAACTGTATTTTGAATAAAAGATTTGAGGCTCTCTGCCTCTGATAAATCCCTCTTTCTCCTCAGGATAAGATTGGATGGAGGTCAGACGCATCTCACCTGCTGGTCTTTACCACAGACGCTACCACTCACACTGCTCTGGATGGCAGAATTGCTGGTATCGTCCAGCCCAGTGATGGACAGTGTTACATTAATAATGACAACAACTATGACAAGACGACTACAATGGTCAGTCTTATTAACTGTGTCTTTTTCTGAATTGTGACTGCATGTGTCTGAGTGATGGGACACACAATTGCATCCATTTCTGTGTTTTTGTTTTGACTAACATTACTGACAACTACGATTTCTAGACATACTAGCAACCAATATTCCCCATCCAGACAGCCCAGCCACACTGAACAATAATGCCTCACAGAAACTCATTACCAGCCATAACAACATACCATCAAAAAAATAAAGCAGGAAAATAAATGTCCCAGATAAATGATAAGAATACAGCGTGTTTCTATCTAAACTTTGTGCATATTTAAATGTCATTTTGTAGTTACACCATTCACAACTGAATGAATTACGTAATGAATTGCATGTACCTTTGCTGAATTGTTGAGATTGAGTCTGCACTTCTGACCTTATGATTGGTTCGATGGCGAACAGTGGCTATTGGAACTAATACGTCACATTTTTGCCTGTGCTTGATTAAACACAGACATTTGAAGCTTGTATAAATATTCAATTTCTTATTTGGACATTCTAATAGACATTCTAATAGACTGCTGTAGAGATGCCAGTACTGTTTTCCATTTTGACTGAAACCTGGACAGTCTACTGCTCATTTTCAGAACCGTTGACAAATCTAGGACTGCAAGACGGCCAAGAGTGATGTTTTCCTGCCTAGATCTACCAAGATACCACGGAGATTTAAAAAAATAATTGGCCAATTTTCTGCTGTGGGTTTTTGTTTCTACCCAAAGCTTAACACTGCTGCAATAATTGTATAAATACAAGCATGACAAAAAAATGCTAAAATGTAAATAATGAAATGTAATTCTTTCCGCTTCATCATCATAATATGGCATGAACTGAAAGGTCAGAATCTAAATTGCTTGGTTTCAAAAACATAGAATTATTAATACCATTTGGAAAACTGGAAAAATGCTTTTGGTCATATATTTAGCCTGGTATATCCTCTTGTATATGATGTATAGGTTGTGAGTTATTGAATATGCATGCATTGGATTAGATACTGTACTGTATAGAGTATTCATGTGCATTTGTATTTTAGGACTATCCCTCCATTGCGATGCTCGCTGACAAGCTTTCTGAGAATAATATCAACCTCATCTTTGCTGTAACTGACACCGTGGTGCCTCTATACCTAGTAAGTGCACAAACATGCCCACCTACACACCCCCACACACACTCTATTCCTCTGTCTTTCCATCACTCTTGCCTGTACAAACACACACATGCATTAGTGCAGTCAGGGCCTGCTGTCTTGTCACAGTGTGCAGTGTTGTACCTCCATACACCCTCACAGAGAGTTTTGCTGTCTTTCAGAATTACAGCAAGCTGATTCCTGGCACCACCGTGGGTAGACTGTCGTACAACTCAGCAAATATCATCCAGCTCATCCTGGACGCGTACGCGGTGAGCTACACACACTCTGGAATTCCCAGCTCGCTCTCACTTCTGCCCACTCTTACATGGCTATCATTGAATTTTATTAGGAATCAAAATAACAAGACACACAGAGACACAGAGATGAGAACAATACAAAATATAAAGTCTAAATAAAATCTAAATAAAAAAAAACGTATAGAAAATACACTAGGCTATATATAGAAATGCTGCATATAAACTATACTATAGATAAGTAACATGGGTGAGTCAAACCTACAACTTGTAGTAAGTTATTATACTTAGTAGAGATCAGTAGTAATATTAAGTAATAAAAAGCAATATTGACATAAAGACTATTGCACATAAAGACTACTGCACGTAAGATCTTGCACATAATGAAATTATCCCGCACCCATTTAGAAAACATTACATGATATTGCAAATGGTAAGACAGCTACATATGAGAAATTGCACATAATGTTTAAAGGGTGTGCAGTGATCACACATTTTCATGGTCTATTCCCATTATACTATCTTTACTGCCAAATCAGTCCAGTACTCAACATTTCTTTCAAAACTGCAGGCTACAAAGACAATAAGATCATTTATCATTTGCTGCAGTTTGGGAGCTCAATGAATGCACCGATGAAAGGTGTAACTGTGAGTTGAACACTGGAAGGACTGATCAGCACTTTCTTTATTAAATAACTTCTAGAAAAATATATAATGGAATCTTATCAAGATTTCCACCCTAATTAACTATTCTGATAGTTATAGTGGATGATCTAACCAGCCTTCTTCCAAAGTGACAGGTTATCATGTACATAGATGTGAATGCTTTCATGCATACATTACTACAACTGAATGTTTTTACTGCTCAGAACTGTATGAACGGCCACGGATTTTTTATGCTATCTGAAAGTCACATTTATTTATACTTTACACTTATGGAAGCACTGTAAAAAAGCAATAAAGCAAAATTAAATAGCAGAATTCAGTTAAAAACATTATGTTTCTAACCATTTCTGCTAATAAAATATAATACGCTCATTATGCAAGAGTCCTACAAATCATGCAAGGGGCTTCCCCTCATTTAAAAGGTTGCCACTGTTTCCATACAACAAATACAATTCGGAGCGATGTTAGATGGGTAAGTAGCTCAGATAAAAATGTTAGACGTTAATACTTGTAATAGTATTAGAATAAAACCCTTTGCAGCATCATCTTCTCAAGCAGGTAATTCTTGCTTCCAGTAAAACCACAACATGCCGGTACATGATTAACTGAGCAGAAAAGATTCTCTGTGATACCGAAGATCATCACAGACACTTTTTAGCATGTGATGACCATAAACCATGCCCTCTGCAGAACATCAGGTCGAAGGCAGAGCTGGAAGTGTTGGGTGTTCCAGATGAGTTAATGCTGTCATTCAATGCTACGTGCCTCAATGGAGAGGTGGTGCCCGGGGTCAGATCCTGCTCGGGACTCAAGATCGGAGACACGGTCAGTGACTCATACACACGCAAATAAACACACACACACACACACACACACACACACACACACACATACCACCCGACCTCAGAAACATCACTTCACTTACACACTTTAAATCCTCACTCAAAACCCTTCTGTTCAAACGTACTTTCTCTCTCTGATTCATTTCCACTGTCTAAATTTAATATGCTTTTAAATCTTTTCTAACCTATAATCTTAGCCCTTAGTGATCTTGTAATTATCATTATTATTTTTATTATTTTTTTTTTATTATTATTATTGTTCTTTTATTCTTTTTCTGTGTACAGTGTCTTTGAGTGTTCTGAAAGGCGCTTTTTCAAATAAAATG
>JBBPCY010068902.1:0-12157 GCA_037974405.1 Brachyalestes nurse
TTGGAAGCTCTAGCCAGATTCTTGGTTTAGTTATTTTGTTAGTTTGGGGAGCACGGGTCTGGAGTGTCCCGTTGTGTTTTTTGGTTTAAGAGCCGGGGTTTTTGTGTTTTGTGTTCTGTGTTTATTATTTCATTAAAACCTGTGTTCACCTAACTGCTGTGTGCGTCCTCCCCTTCCCTCTCCCTACCTACACTCTTGACATAAAGAAGCTTTACAGAATCAACATTCAAGCCCCAGTGAGAAAGCCAAGGGGCAACAGAAGCAAAGGAAAACCTGAAGGTGAAGGAGGAGACACTGAGTGGAACCAAGGCTCAAAAAAGGAACCCATCCTCTGGATGACACTAGGCATAAAAGAATTAGAAAATATCACCATGAAGATACTTATAATACTGTATATAAGAGGCCTTTGTGTACAGACTTAACCACTAAGCATAAGAGTCTATATAGTATGTAGTAGGATAACAGAACCTTCCTTTAAAAGTCTGTGTGAGAAGTAGTAGCTTTGGCTAGGGGGTGAGCAGCACTTGCAGGGGGTCCATAGTGAAACTGGTCTGAAGGACAGGTGAGAAAGAATCCGTGACGATGGTTGATCAAGCTAAACAGGTGGGCAGCCGTTCGTCTCAGAAAAAAGAGTCTAACTTGGAAAAAAACAGAGTTAGTTCTTTATAGGTTACAAAATATACATCGATAGCATGCAAAATGTGACCTATCTAGAACAGTCAAGGGGTATCACAGACATGAGAGCACCCTGAGACACTGGCACTTCCCCACTTCACAACACAACAAACCTGAATGATTGTGTGAGAGTGGTGGAACGGCAGCACCAGTTTACTTCAATACTCTGTGGCCATGAACTCCTAGATCTGTACCTTTTATCTAACAGAAAAAAATAAATTGCTGAAAGCCTGACTAAACAAGTAGGTTTTCAGCCTTGACTTGAAAACTGAGACTGTGTCTGAGTCTCAAACATTAACCGGAAGATTACTGAGGACTTTGAATGAAAAGGCAAGGCTCTTTCCCCTCCCTGCTGAAGCTTTTCTAATTCTGGGAGCAATTAAATAGCAGCATCTTTAAATAAGTGATGTAAGTATGTATGGTGGGACATAGAGGACAGTGTAGTCTTCATAGTGTAGTCTTTAGAATGATGTGATAACAGCTCCTGCTCCTAGTTAGGAGTCTAGCTGACACGCTCTGTACTAGCTGAAGTCTAAAGGCTTACACTATTTGTGTGATCTGTAGGGATAGTGTTTCTACTTTAAAGATGAAGAATGGCTGTTCTAGTAATATTACCTATATAACCTATATATATATTCCCTATATAAACATATATAATACTACCTATATAATACCTATATAATAGTATAATTACCTATTCAGCTACATTATTACACCTGGCGGTTTGTTCCTGGCAGCATCTGAACCTAAAAGAGGTCCTCTCTTTCTTGTGGAGCAGGAGAGAGTTATGTGTAGCAGGTGATGCTGATCCCATGTTTATGGATAACTGTACTGAGTGGCAGTATGTATCTAAATAGTAGAGGTCCTAGGACAGAACCTTGTGAGACTCCATATTTACACTTTTGTATGCACAGTCATTGCATCATTTACACTTAAAAGGTGATAGTGGTTGTTCAGGTATGATTTTAAAAAGGATACAAAGGTAGCGACAGTCATTTGTTTAAAGTGGTTATTGCAGTGAGAACAAGCTATTCCTGTGACTTACGCAAATATGAACATATCTGTTGGGCCACGGCTTTCTCTAAAATCTTAGATAAAATCTTAGATTAAAATTAGGTCTGTAATTTGATAATTCACCGGAATCAAGATTAGGTTTCCTGATCAGAGCCTTAATGACTGCTAGTTGAAATGTTTTTGGTAAATAATAATGGCTAAGAGAGAATTTTATTGTTGTCTAAGAGGCCTGATTATTACTGGTACGACTTCTTTAAGTAAGACTGAACTGAACGTGTGGATAGAAGGTTCTGATGAGGAGTTACATGTAATAACCTCTGATAGACGGGGTTAAATGAGACCAAGGTTACACACATGGTTTGAATTTCTTGTCTAATGGCTTTGATTTTTATTTCAAACAAGTCTATCCAATCATCACTAATAGAGACTGCAGGAATCCAAGGTTCCTCTGTGTGGTTCTTAGTTAGTTTTGAATCATGCTACATTGCAATCTATGATTATTTTTGTTAGATTAATGACAGATGATAGATAAGCTGAGCGTGTCACAGTGAATGCTCGATTGTAGCCTCTAAGGCTGTCCTTCCAGGCAGAATAGAAAGATTCCAGCTTGGTCAGCTGCCATTCAAGCTCAGTTCTTTCACAGGTCTGATCATTGTACTATGGAGTAAATTATTTTCGGTCTATTTTATATCTTACGAGTGCCATAATTATCTAATGTGTATCGAAAAAGTGTTATCCAGCTCTGTTGGTCCAGATGGAGAGCTGACTGGGCCTGATACATCCAAGAGGCTTCCAAAGAAACAAAGAGCTGTGCATGATATTGTTGTTTGAATACCCTGAAAGTGAGGAGATGTACATACATTATGACTGAGATCACTGTGGTCAGGGGAAGAATATCTGTTTATCTACATTAACCCCAAGAGTAAAGATGTGTGCATGCCCCCTTATAATCTGAGTAAAACCTATGAAATTTAGAATTTCAGCAAATTCTCGAAGGAACATGTTCTTTATCAGAATGAATCTTAAAATATCCAGCAACATCACCATGCATTGCTAGGTTTGCCAGGACATTCTGTTTAGAACTCTATATAAGGCCCAGTGATCTGTGTATACTAAGTAATGAAAACGAAGTCTTATTTGGATCTGGGCTGGTTATGTCAGTCTGGATAAAGATGAAGAAAGAACACAGCCACTTAGCCACTTCATTTTCTTTTATTTTTCAGTTGCTCTTCATTTAAAAGTTGAATAATTTGTGCAATTGGGAAATTGTACAAGTAGTTGAGAACAGTAGACAGCTTAGTGGTTAGAGTAACTGGCTAGCTGGGACTGTCTAGGCTTTACATGACAAGAACTTGACCTCGTCCTTGGTCCACGCATTACCTCAATGAAATAAACATTGCCCCTGTGTACTTGAGTGAAGTGCTTCACCTTGAGTAGCTGAAGGCTGCGTACCTTCAAGAACTCTTCTCCCCCCGTCGTGATGGCCTTCAATAGAGAAAATGAGTTCTTGATGGCCCTGGACTGAATCAACTTATATTTCATTTCCTCAGATCCAGAGTTCTGCAGGACCACAGCATTAAACACATGAGTGTTTTCCCTTCACTCATATCATCTGGCTTTCATGTACTAGACGGCCCTGTTGTAGAGGCTCCAGGGGCAGTGCATAGGTGTTCTTCATCCATTATCTGAGCCTCTATGTATCTATCTACCTGTCTATCTATCTATCTATCTATCTATGTTTATTTATTTTCATCTATTGTTTTTTTATTTATGTATTGGTTGGTGGGAATTGGAGCCTAGCAACATAGCTAGTTATTTTCATATTTTACTGCAAAACATTTTCTCCTGTTGATCATGTACAATTTATCCATCATGGACAAATGGCTACAAGCAGAAAATTATTATATAACTTCGGTGTTTATTATGCTTGATTATACAGTCAAGCTGACTTTAAAAACATTATTTATACATTGCAGGCTACATCATTTATGATGTTATTTTTGTTTGCATTTTAAATGATCATGTCAGTTAAATCTTGTTGGCCACAGAATGGTTGGGAAATCCTAGTCTAGTGTTTAAATTAGTAATCAGCCTGTGTAACAACCCAAAGTCCAGTCTGTGTAGTGCTGCTAGCCGGTCATTCTGCTCATCATCTGTGAATCTGTCTGTTTTGTCATGTAACATGGACAAGAACTGTCTGTTGGATGAAAAGGGGCCTTTTGACAGGGCTGACATGCAAAGTAACCCTCCACAGGCCCCAGTATGTTACTTTTGCGTAACATACAAGAGTCATAATAGCAAAACACTAAAAAGCATCTCAGTGGCTTTGAACAATGAGCTCAATGCAGTTTTAGCAGGTGGAGAGAAGTTTTGGGGTGTAATTATGGAAAAGATGTGGGTGACTATTGACATCTACTATTATCCAGCACTAAACTGAAGAAGCTAAATTTGGACCCCGAACATATTTTGATCAAATGTATCTGGGCAAAGCAGAAAATTGTGTAAATTAGATTTTTTTGCCAAACGATGCCATTAATAGCCCTGGCATGATTATATGGAAACCCACATTCGTGTTTCATAACAGGCGTAGTAAGAAGTACTGTATTTGTCAAATTACCTAATATAATAATTCTGGAGTTTCTCCAGTTGGACTCAGAGTGGAGACGAATGGCCAGTCCATGCATGTGAGGAATGAGCATCCCGGCATTTAAAAATATGAATAAAGTGAGGAGAATGAAGAAGTGCAGCACAGAGCCCACTCCTTTGGCAGGGAGTGTACTATGTTTGGCTGAAACACCTACGTGCTTGTAGTCGGAGGCTGCAGGAAAGGCAATATGCATTAGAGGCCTGGATGTTCGATGAGACATGGGTAATAATAGAGCAGGCACAAACAGGTCAATGTGCTCAAACCAGATTCAGACCGCAGGCTCGGCCTGTGGGCCACGTACTAGCGCACTTGTTGTGAACAGTGGAGAAACAGTCAGTTAGAGAATGTGTAAGCGAGTGAAAGAGAGTGAGAGAAAGAGAAAAGAGGGGGGGAAAGAGCGATAAGCAGGAGCTGGAAAGGAGAGAATGGAAGAAGGTGAAAGACAGAGAAATTAAGGTTGAAAGAGGAATGAAAATAAAGACAGGAGTGAGAGAGAGAGTGGGGAAACATGGAGAGGGAGGGAGAAAGAGAGAGAGACAGAGAGAGAGAGAGAGAGAGAGAGAGAGAGTGCTAAAGCAAGTAGCAAGAATGCAGGAAAGTGTTAGAGTGCCCCCTAAAGGCACAGCTCTGCACTGCCCTGCATTGATCTGATTAGTCATGTATGGTCCGTCTACGTCTTGGTCCCAGCAAACCATGTCTCAGCAGGATGGCTCTACTGTACACTTACCATCCTTCCAAGCACATGATCCAAATATGAAAAGCTATAACATGAGAGCACACATCTCCAAATCAGTGCACGGTGGGAGCGAGATGTGAGCCCTAGCTCCTTACTGCTAAACTCATCCCTGCATCGATCGCTGGCTCACCGACCCCTTTTAATATTGAACATCTACAGAATGACCTCGCTCCTCCTTCATTAGCCATTTTTTTCACGATATTTCGTCTGACGTTGGCAAGAATGGAATGGGATAATCGGTCTTTCCTAACATCTGACCTTGCAAATGCATGAAATACTGAGCCCACCGGGACCTGCAGCTGGCTCCTCAAGGGCCAGAACATAATGGGTGGCAAAAATATATCATCACAATTTTTAAAGGTCTTTTTACAATAAATGTTTTTGAGGTTTGCAAGTACCTTATGAATAAGATTATGGTTAAGCTATGCATACCATGTTTTTTCTGTACAAATAAACATGAACAATGACCAATATGTGATTGTTTGGTGTTCTATAAGTACTGATGACACTTAGAAAAACATATTGTGACAATTTATGACAGACATGGAAGTCTAGCCAAAATATAATCAAGTACTCTATGAGACCTAACAAATAACACTAGTTGATTGACTGAAAGGGTGCCATAATTTTTGCACATAGCACATTTTTATTTTTAATTTGTAGAATATAGTACATTCAGCAAATAAATGGAAACTGTAAATTACAGTGTGTACAAATATGTCATAGTTACATTTGTTCCATGCAGATTTGTTATTAACAGTCACTTTTAAGAGTTAACATTAGGACATGTAATTTGCTCAAACTTTTGTATAGAACTGAACAAGAGAGCAGTGTCCTGGCACTTGGGGGGAAAGAAAGCATTGTGGTGCTAAATATGGTCTGTCCCGTTTATCTTAACCTTAACCTGCAGAGCTAAATGGGATCAATACTGAAGATAAGAATCAGTTTCTCGATGAATAATGTTCTGGAGGGACTCAACAGCTGCGCTGTATCTGGCTTGAGAAATGTGAAAAGCATTATCTCTAGGGTGACCTGAACAGCTTAAATAAATAAACAACCAAACAAACAAAAATAAATACCTAAAAAACACAAAAAACAAAATGTAGGTCCTTGAGCAACAAGAAGTTCCAACCAACAGTGTTACAACGATCAACTCTCAAAGAAAAAAGGCTTCAAAATATGGTTTAGTCTTTGGTGTTCACATTGTTTTACTTGCTGCTCCTGGATTCCTGTGGACCTGAGAGCAACAGCACCATCAGCAGGTAATATATATAAGACCTGGCTGAGATGGGGCTGATTTACCTCTAGCCCAAGCAATAGATTCACACAATGGAGGGTTTCAAAACAAGCTGAATCTTTTCATGTCAAGCAAATGCTCATTTAAATCATTTTATACCGTTTCAAACATTCAACATAAATGTTATTAAGGCTTTTGGGGGTATCAAGTGCCAGTCAGGAGATCTTGTATTCTGACTGAGCAACCCGATCTCACAACTTTTCGTCAATGCTTCACTTTTTCGTGCTAGGACAACGCCTCACGACCTGTTTCAATCGCTTTGCAAACAAAAACAATAAGGAATAAACTTATTTATCTCCTACTGTCCCTCACTCACTAGTTACCGCTGATACTGGTGATGTTATGCACTGCACATTAAAATACGGCGTAGTGAAGCATTGTCCTAGCATGAAAAAAAGCCCTACAGCGTGATCGCAGCACGTATTTTGATTACATTGTATATCGTGATGGCTGCACGATAAGTCATGAGACCGGGCTTGACTAAAACATATACATGTGCTGAAATGCCCCCAACAGGTTTTTCCCTACTTTATCCACCTCCACCTTCCCACAGCCTCTTAGTAGAAAGGGCAGGTAGGTCTGGTTCTAACATCTGATTGGTTGAGACATAAATACTTCACATGCATATAGTTATGAGGTTTTAATTGTGCTACAAAAAATGGTGTCTGTTACAGTCAAACAGTGAATATTACATTGCCCATGATTAATACAGAAAGGCTTTTATTTTAGTCTTTCATCCACTTTCCACAACTGCAATTTATGCATGTTGTTCAATTGGTCAGCACCAGACCAACAGTGGTGACATGGAAGCTGTAAAGCTGTAAATTACACTGCAATTTGCAGCTTATAACTGCCTGTGACAGACATTCAAGTAAGATACTGTGCTTGTTCTGTTGGCAGTTGCTGCAGCAGGTGAGCTATTGATAGGTGTTATTGTTTTTAGCCCTTCCATCTGATGCTATGTCCAGCTGTCTCTGGCAGCAGCACAGCATGTGCCCCTACGTGGTGCTAAGTTTGGTAGATCCTCTTGCAGATGCACTGTTATTTTAGTGATTGCCAATTAGCATTTAAAAGCTTAGTTGCAGTTAAAAGCAATAGTAATGAGCCTGCAGCTAACTCAGATGTATTTGATGTTATAACCTAATTGAAAAACTGTTTGCATGTTGCTATTTTAAAATACACTTACCTGTAATTTAATTTTGTATGCATTACCTGAATTAAACCGTTCCAGACACACAAGGTAGTGCTGGAGTTGCACAAACAGGCCCACTTTCCACAAACCGCCTGATTGGTCCGAAATATGGGGCTCATGAATACTAATGCATTCCCTTTGGAAGGCAACCACATTTCCACCCCCCAACCTGGAGTCTTTCAGCGCCGGTGATCCTAACCCGGTTAACAGCTTCCGTCATTCACGGAGTAGTGTTTGTTTTGTTAACTTGCAGCCCGAGGTCTAGCCCCATGCAATGTTACAGTAAGTGATCTCGTGAATCTTTAATGTCATTCCCACACAATCTTCGCACAATGTAAAAGCAGTAGAACAGCAACAAAAATAGCTGTAGTCCTCACAGGGAAGGGAAGCTTTCTGCTCTTTTCAGATACAGATCATTGAGGAATGTGTCAAGTTTACAGATGTTTGACAATTACAGATGAGAGAAAAACTAGAAAAGGTGTGATGTACTGGCCTTCCTAGCTTTTCTTCATCACACCATGAAGCATACCTTAAATGGTAGCTTTGCATCATATTCGTGAGATTACATTTGCCATACATTGTTCTCAAAGGACCGCCACACATATCAGTTTGAATGCTAACTGATTTTTCATGTCCTTATGAATTTAGCATTTTTAAAAATTTGTCTGTGAGCTGAAAATACAATATGATGTGTCAGGTGGCTTATGACTGCGAAAAGGCAAATTATGAGCATGAGTGGCCATATTTTTTTTTATTTTCTTTCCTCTTGTATTCATACTGATGAAAAAAAAGTCTGAAAGTTACTTCTGAAATCATTTTTATTGGCACGGATGTCTGCTTTCCAATAATATTGTTTATAAGCTGCGTCTAAGAATTATGTCAAAGATACAATGTATCATTAGTTTAAGTATTTTTTTAAAGCAGATTTATCAGTTTAGTGTATAATCCCACCTACTAACTAGCACAATAGCACTAACACTGGGAGGATGAAGGCCATCACATGCTTCTTTTATCACGTGAAGAGCCACTGCATGTTACTGGATGGTTTAATATGCGTGGAGGACAACTCTAACTGCCAGTTCTGTTACGTCGGCTAAAAGACTCTCATTGTACTGATGATGAAGGGAGAGGACGGGCCACCCCACCTGTCCAGACAGAACAAAGACAGTCATGTTCTCTTGGACTCCCAGCCAAGAATTTCTGCAGCATCACCAGGGACTGAACTTGGGATCTCAAATGGTTGAAACATTCAGGACCCCAAAGACTCCCACACATCTGCCCCCACTGTAACAGACAAAGAAAGATTCATTTCAGTACGTTATTTAGAAAAACAACGCTGATCTCAGTGAACATTGTCTAAAAGGCCTGTTGATATACGGGTCTCTGCTCTGAACAAGACAGGCAGTTATGCCTGATCAAAATGAATGGCTGGTGCTTTATGAAACCCTGAAAACTAGCCAGCAGAAAGAGCTCATAGACAGCTGCACCAAAATAAAAGCATAACGAATAACTGTAAAGCTTACAGAGCTGTTCCTGAATGAGTCTGTGTAGACAAAGTTAGGCCTCTCTGCTCTTCCACACAGGGATTCTTATTCATCTGTTTCTAATTAGCATTATTAGGTGCCTTGACAGATTGCTTGATGAGTGTACAGCAGTGAAAAGATTTGAATAGTATTAATGTGATTGCATGTTAACTCTATATGCGAGTATCAGAACTTTATGTACACATATATGTATATACACACAGTCTTTAATATTTCCTTGTACTTTTATGTATGTTTCAGTAAGTGGGATCTGCATGAATTCTGTTACTCAAACAAGCCTCAACATTCCTCTATCACAGTTCACAGGCACAATTCCGGCACAGTGAATAAAAACCATGCTGCATATGAGTTATCAGTTGAATTATTGGCAACAGGCAACTCAAAGGAACTGCTGAATGTCATTGTGTGGTGTACAGGCCTCTCATTAAAGCAGCTGTGCTGCTGAACTAGAGATGTCAATGTAAAATCAGGAAGAGTTATTGAGATCTGGAACAATCAACAACCAAAGATTGTCAGCAAAATATATTTTTAATAATATTCGATAAATGTGTCATGAATAAGACATGCCAATACTAACTGTGCCTTTGTTAATCTCCCAAATGAATCCATTGTGAACAACATTTGCGTTGCTTCTTCTGCGTAGAAACTTTGCAGTTTACCAGTGTTTTCTTCTGTTATTTTGACAAATAAAATAACAGTTCTGGGGACATGCGTCTGCCACTAGCGTAGGGTTCACGTAGGACTATAAATATCTTCAGCTGGAGGGTTTTTAGGCCGTTGCTCTGCGGAATCCTCTTTTTGTGCTTCAAATCAGAAATCCCTAGGGTTTCCTGACATTTGCTTCATCTTATTTCACACATCTTCCAAGCCTAAAATGTGGCATTTGCTTTGCTAAGTCGGTGCCGTAGCTCGACACTGACCAGCAGTTACATCTGTGTTGTTTGGCGAGGAGGACAGGCCGGTTCCTGAGCTGGAGTGAAAAGAGACAGAAACACAATCGTTCTTCTGAGCTCTTGACCTCACTCTGCAACAGAACGCATCAGGGTCCCTTCGGAGGACAGATGCAGGGCAAATATTTGAAGGAATACAAAACTGCTCCTTTCCTCGAGTCTGCAGAGGCAGGGGAACAAGATGTGCGTCAGAGGCCCAGAGACAAAAACGGTAAAGATGTGCTGTGTTTGTGCACAGCAGGGTTCACATATCATAAAGTGTGAAGCACCTCAGCTCAATAACCCCGATAGCTTGTGGTGTGAGAGTTCTAGAAAAGAAAAGAAAAAGAAGGAGTCAACAGTTTTTTCAGTGCAGTTCAGCTTAGCGATAAGCTGAGAGTTAGGTTATACCAGGTTAAATACACAGGCATGTCTTATGTATAGACTGTGGTGCAAAATTAGAGGGAACATGAGTTTGAGTGGGTGGCACAGTCCCACAGCGGGTAGTGCTGTCACCTCACAGCAAGACTGCCCTGACCAGGGACCACCTCTACTTACTCTAACTGTTCCTACTCTATTAGCCATAAAGAGCTAATCAGTTAAACAGTGATTAAATCTGCACACAAAAGCCTTCTATTGTTAGTTTTACCCATAGATACTCTCTTTTTCTTTCTCCAGGTTGACCGGAGGCAGATCAGTTTCCCTTTTGACTCTTGGTTCCTCCTGAGGTTTCTTCCTCCAGCTTTAGGGAGTTTTTCCTTTGGTTCACTAGGGGCTCGGACATGGATTCTGTAAAGCTTTATGACAATGCTGGTTGTAAAAAGTGCTATATAAATAAAACTGGACTGAATTGAATTGACCATCCCCACAGCCCTGGTGTCCAGCCCAGTTTGATAGTTTTCTTACTTCAACACATCCACTAAATCTGGCAATTAACAGGAAGAACTTTGAAGATAGTCTCTGCCCAGAAGTGGGTGGGGAAAACCCGCAAGGGGGTCCGGAGAGTGACCAAGCAAAAAGAGCAGCAAATGGCAAGTCTGTTTTACACTGCTTATTTCTGTTAAAATCCAATTTCACTAATACATTTTGAGTTATAAGGGTTAACTTTCTTCAGCAACCATCCTGTGACTTTCTCAATTTCTCTTGGGTTCTTCAAAAAGAGTGAAGTAGATAAGGTGGGCAGGCTAGTTGTGTAGCTTGGATTCCCTGTATGTGAAATGAAAGAGCTGTGTCTGTTACAAAGCTGCCTGTCAATATCACTCAGATCACAGGTGAGACACTGAAATTGCATTTTCAGTGTGTGAATGTCATATAGCATACATGACCAGGGAACACATGGAGTGAAAATGTCATGCTTGATATTTTTGTGCAGAAAATAAACACCAAATCAATCATCGTCCTTTATGTGCCCCCTGGGTGACCATGGCGCATAGAAACATCCAATGCAAGACATCCTTAGCGTCCATCAGCCATGTGGACAGATTAGCCCCTGGTCCCAACCCAATGGACCCTGGCGTGACTTCAGAAAGCGTCTGTTGCAGACTTTTGGCATGTTTGTTTGGAATCTCAGACATGCCAAGATCTGATAGGATGACATTTAGGATGAGAGATGAAGAGAGTGGCAGGGGGGTTGAGCGAGACAATAAAATCAAAACTGTTGGAGAAGCAAGATGGATTGATGAGCTGAGCGAGTGGAAGAGGCAGGCAGCCAGCTAGCACTGAGGTCAGGCCACAAGGAGCTGCCTTCTGAAATAAATATGCATTTAAGGGGGGCAAGGCTGCCAGGCTGCCTTCACTTAGAGAAGAAAAAGAAAACAGAAAGAAAGATGGCGAGAGAGAAACGGATGGTCTTAGAAACAGGGCTAGTTATCCTAGAAGCTACGCCAAGAAGTATTAGTGAACTACGCTCTAAAGGTTCTTTGATGCCGTATAGAAAAAGGTCCTGGTGAGCCATTTTAACATTATGAGCATAAATCTACATTATGAGCAAGCCAGGGGTGACTTTGGAAAGGGAAAGTTCTCTAAGAACATGGGGAAGAAACACTGAGAATGAATTACAGTAGAGTCTATATAGGGGTAACATTGGTATTTTACATTCTAGCACTGCGGGAGACAGCAGTTCA
>JBBPCY010068913.1:0-12157 GCA_037974405.1 Brachyalestes nurse
AGTTTGGCATTAGATTGAAAGTCAATTTTACCAATGCTCTGTAAAGCTACAAACAATTGCTACAAAAGAATGCATTTGTTGGCAGACCACGAATCTTTGTGCGCAAGGTCACACTGTTAGATTGGTTTTAGTTTTCTGTGTATGTTTGATGGAGATTTGTTAGCATGAAGGCAAAAGCACTGCTGTCGCTTCCAACCTGACAGATTTGTTTAGCTACAGCAATGTAGTTGGATGCTGTTTGCGTTATAACCCTCTACCTGATGCTCAGCATCTATTGGCAATACCTCTCTGTGGAGATTATAGGGGCTGTTTGTACAACTAAACACCAGTGTCAGAAATGGGTAGTAATAGGTAGTAAAGCAGTTCATCAACTGACTTTTTAAAATGGGTGTCTGGATCATTTAGAATTCAGTTTATAACAGCAACCAGTGAGGTCATGTCTGTTAGATCATAGAACGCTGTTAAGGCATGAGCATTACTGAGGAAGAATAAAGAGAGCAGAACAGAACACATCACAACAGAAAAGAACAGAGGAGGTAATAGGAGAAGACAGAACAGAACAGAACAAAATTGAACAGAACAGAGCAGAAGAGGAGAGAAGAAAAGAAAAGAGAAGGAAAGGGAAGGGAAAGGAAGAGAAGAGAAGAGAGGAGAAGAGCAGAGAAGAACTTTGTAATGTTTGTCTTAGTTGTGTGTTAATAGCACAATGATAAGATAAATTCAGACAGCTCTCCACCAACAAGTGTCTATTCTAATTTTTCTAGCTTGAAGTGTGGAATGAGTGAGAAAGAGAGAGAGAGAGGGAGAGAGAGAGAGAGAGAGAGCGAGAGAGACTCTTCAGCTTTGTAACAGTTGCTAAACGTATGTGGAACAACTTTTCAACTTTCAAAATAATGATTTCATGCATGAAACTCCACACTCTTTCCACGTCATACTCTGCATGCTAGGTTTTTAAGTTTACAGCACTTTCATACCGTCTAGGCAATTTATTTTGATTGGAATAGAGCAGATGTTCAGTTGCCAATGACAGCAAATATAATGTGTGAGGCGATAGTCACGAAATGAAAACACATTCACACGCCCTGCGACCCGTAAGCACACAGAAACAAAAACACAATACGCACATTAGTCTGCCCATCAACACAATAGGTTCCAACTGTTTTACAACGAGCAAATCTACGATTTATTTGGAAGACGCTAACATAACACTAACTGCGTGGTCATCTGAGCGAATCACGCCCTGCTGGGATGATCAGCACCTAATTAAACATTGCAAATTGCAAGAGTGTGTGTGTGTGTGTGTGCTTGTAAGGAAAAGTGTTGATACGCCAGGGGGGACTTTGAGAGGAAGTAAACAGGGTGGGGGACCTCCACTTAGGTCCAATACCACAGACACTTTGTGTTAATTTATTGTGGTGGGACACCAACTCTGGTCTATCCAAATAAATAGTCTGTGTTGGATTATGCTGTCGTTCACACACTGTTCCCTGATGCGCAAAGCCGCCACTCTCGCATATGTTTGTTCAGGATGTGCATGTCATCTCGGAAATTCACGCTCTGCTCAGAGACACACAAACCGAGTTAGCTTTGGTTTGTCTTTTTTCAGTATTAGAAAATCCAAGACACACATTTTGGAATGGTCTGTGATGTAGTCGGGCACTTAAATACATTCATATGGACATATTCTGATCTTCACATTGTGTAATAATTTCAGGATGCATGGACAAACAGAAAATGTCCAAAATTACTTCAGTATTAAACAGACACTGAATAATTCTTTTAACTTTACATTTTAAACTTTAGTAGCAAATGTAAACTTTACTAATACTAACTACAGCATTGCCGAAGTGAGATTTTCCATTTGAAATACTAAGAAAGCTCCTGCTGATGATGTATATTAAATGTATATGATTTTGGGGTGCGCCTCACATTGACCCTCAGTAATCAAAATGAAATTATTCTGCTCTTTCAATGAAAAACAAGAATTTTACTCTTGACATGGTACAGGTAAACTTGTTTTTTCTATGTGTTTATTGCAAAGTCATTTCATTACAGTGCTAAAAAAATGAAAACCCTAACCACAACACACACACAGACACAGACAGACATAGACAGACACAAAATACTGCCTCTCTACCACTATGCTCTTCAGTGTCTCTCCCTCATTGTCAGTCCAGCCAGCATTAATTGATAAGAGTCTTTAATAGGCTCCTAAAGAGACGGCAGACGATGCTCTTAGAGCAGACAGGAGCTGCATATACATGGAGGTTTAGGACATAATGTGCCTGTGTTGTCAACACAATGATCCAAACACACACTGTGAGATCTTATCCACTCACTGCTGCTAACCTCCATTTCAACGTAAACAGAAAAAAGTGGTTTGTTTGTGAACCCATTAAAGATCTACATGTGGCCCACATTTCAGACCCCCAGGCCTATATCCAACTAACTTGCATGTTTCATAGCCGTTACTGAATAATACGTTTTGGATCAACGTTTTAGGATCAACTTTTGATTAATATTCTTGGACTTTAAGGCCTGTCATCTCCACTGGGATGAGGGCATTGCCACGGAATGCTTCTCAAAACGAAAGGTTCTTGATCAAGGTTCTTTCTGTGTGCTTGGGTATTTTTCTGCTTAGATTCTTGTTGAGAAAAGCTGTAAAAGGTGAGTCAAAAGTGTCTGTCAGTGTTTTGAATATATCGGGTTAGTCACAGCATTGGTATTTAGCAATTTGAACAGGAAGGAGTGCTAAAAGGGGGGTGAAGACTCATCTGTTCACCATAGACATTGCAGCTAGAGAACACATGCTGGTGTACCAACAAATCGCTTTAACCCCTTAAACTCCAGACTTATTAGTTCACAGCTACTCAATTACTACTATAGAACTAAGTTTGGCCTCGCATTCAAACTTGTCTAGTTTAAGGGGTGGGGTAAACTAAAGAAAGAACAAGCGATAACTCATACTTACATTCTTATAGTACATAAATAAATTTATATGAATACTGTCACAAGTAGATGCTGATTTGTCTGCTATTTATGATAAGTCTGCTATTTATTGATTGATTTATTTATTCTTCTTGCTGTTTAATGCCTTTGCTAAGGGGCAACGGTTTTGTTGCTCTTGTCTATGATGCTTTGGTGGGAAGGAAAAACCCTCAATAAAAAAAGTGGTTCTCCTAAAAGGTTCTTGGTTTGAATCTTCTGTTCTGTGAAAAAAACTTTAATGGGTATGGAGGTATATGGAGTTTAGACTTGGGCCTCTCATTTACAAAAATGTTTCTGTAATGAATCTATGAAACTACTGAAAAGTTCATTATGGAACCAAAAGTGGCTCTTCTGTGGGACCACTAAAGAGAACTCCTTTAAATTAAAAAAAATGTATGTATATTAATATAACTCATTGTCTATCACTGTGATTTTTCTGCTACAGGGCTTTGAAAAACTTCTGGCCCTTGCGCCAGTGTTGTGCTGCTCCCTGGGTGTTGCTGAACGCTGATGATAATTATGTTTAATGAGGTGGCCATTGTCGTCTGTGGAAACGCGCTACTGCAAATTACTCCCAGCATGGGGCTGAGGGGTCCATGGGGGGGTTTTGACAGGGGTGTGGGGGGGTTGTTTGTCCAGAAGCAGGGGGCTGAGGTCAACAGCAACAGCCCTGTGGACGGCTCTTCATGCTCTGTCTGTTTGTCTGCAATTCAGACCCTCACCCTGCGCATGTGTGGGTGAATGGAGGTGAGATGCTTGTCTTGCCCCACTGTGGGAGCCAGTTATCTGTCCATTGGCCCAGACGACCTCCTCCTCCTCCTCCCCCTTTCACCTCTGCAGCTGATAAATTTAGCCAAAGAAATTTAAGCGCAATGGGGGTTAAGGGGTGGGGCAAGCAAATTTGCTAATCCATTAAACACTAATTGTCTCCTCCTATCATGCGGGTTTGACAAACAGAAGAGTGAGAGAAAGGACGGCAGCATATGGCTATATAAGTCAGAGAAAATGGGTGCAGTCATAAAGCACCAGGGCCTCACAGGGAAAGTACCACTGAAAGGATTTTTGGCTTTTAAGGTTGTTGCAGCTTTGTAAACTGCAGCTAACAGGCGATCAGGCATTTCCACCCATTTTTGGAGGTCACGCTCACTCTCTCTAGCACTGGACCATCAGAGATGAGCCCTTCAGCGAGGATCCTGTGCATCTTGTGTGTGTCTATGTTTGCATCAGTTGTTCAGGCACGGATCTGGGCTTGGATGCTGTCCATGCCATATAGTCCCCCTGAAGAAAGACCTGTGGGGCTGAGAGAAAGAGAGAAGGGGGATATGGTGAGTTGGTGACTTTACTGTGTGAACTGAAAAAGTGATGCATTTTAAAAGTGTACATAAGTTTTGCAAAAAGTAAATAGAGTTGAAAAGGTGCTATTTCACCTTGGTTGTGCTAAATATTAAGATATACATTTGTTACTGTCAAAAATGACATGATAATGCAGAAGCGAAAAAGCCTTAATCTCTTAATGTCTGAAAGGGCTGATATTATCATAGGTCCATATATATTTATATATATATATATTTACTTATTTGTACTGCAAATTATTAGCAGTAGGGTGCAGACTTTCAATGCAAGAGTATTACAATAATGCTCTGCTGTAATTAAGATAAATTCTATTGTCATTCTCTATTTGTACTGCGTTGAGGGGGTAGGAAATAAGAAAAAAAAATAAACCAATGTTGTTGGGTTTTTAATTTATTCTGCATTTACTGAAATGTATGTTAACCTGCCCCAAAAGAAATTCCATTTACATCTTGTACTCTGGGAATAAAAAGGTTTTGTTTCTGCTTCTCATGTCTTGTTTTAGGTGACTTGTGAACATGATCGAGCATGCGGAAAGGGTTTCTCCTGCGATCGGCACTTTGGCATTTGTGTTCCCTTAAGACCAGAAGGGAAGTACTGCAGGAGAGATGCTCAGTGTGTGCGGGGACTCAGCTGCATGTTCGGCAAATGCATCCGCGGTATCCCAGAAGGACAGGAGGGTAAGGACGCGATTATTCTCAGTGACGAGAATTAAACACACATTTTTGAGCCATTACATGATGAATATATCCATGTAAACATGGATCTATTCACTTTGATCTGAAAGTTTGGAATGTTACAATCATTTAGAATAATACTCAGTATATTAATAATACTCACATATGCACTACTCACATAAAGCTACTCAAATTGTAGTAAAATTTGAGATTTCGTGATGCACTCAGCAATAATATTGCTCCTAATAAACTGTTATGAAATCTAATTGGTCTTGACTGATTTACAGCACAAATGGATAAACATTATATGTGTCTGGATGTTAATACGACCTTCCTCCACCTCTTCCTTCCTCTCAGGGGCCCGGTGTAAAGTGGATAAAGACTGCGGGTCTTCGATGTGCTGCGCTCGCCATCATGGTGAGATGGTGTGCAAGCTGCGACTGGCGCTGGGCGAGAGCTGCTTCGTGCCAGACGGTGGACTGGCCTTCAGCATCAACCAGATTTGCCCATGTGATGAGGGTCTGCTGTGTCGAGGAAATGGACAACCACAAAAAAGAGAGTGAGTTAGATAACTACCGCACAAATAACTGTGGGAGAATTTGAGAAACTTTTCTGAGAAAAGCTTTTAGATCTGACAACTTTGTTATCCAAGTTATGTTCTAGACTACTTTTAATTCCTCATTGAGTCACTGCTGGTTTCTGGTTACTGTGCCCACCTCTGATTATCAGAACTCCTACACATGCTGTTGCCATGACAATGTAGGCAATAATAATGTTAAAGAAATATCTGTTCTAACATCTTTTTCTGCTTCACAGGGCAGAATTTGTGTACAAGCCTGACTCATCCAGCTGGACCTGTCAAGTTCCAAAGCTTTGAGAATCTGTTACTATTTACCTAATTTATTTTTTTAATGTATATACTTTTTGCAAACTGTACATATCAATAAAAAAGGTTTATTCTTTTAAGCTGGTTTCGACCATATGCATTATATGTTTAATGAGTTGTAAACACTGGTTTGTCAACATGGGAGTTTAAAGCACTTACATTCTCAAAGTGCTTTCAGAACAAAATGACATACAGTTTAAGCACACTATTAGACAACTATGAAGCAAAAAGTAGTAAGTGAAATTATTATACTAATAATTTCTAACTTCAATATTCCTTCATGTTACCAATTAACATGTAAGTTACCTTCTTAAAAATGTCAATTAGAAAAGAAATATAAAACATGATTCTAAAATGATGAGCCCAGTCAATTAGTGTTGATATAACACCTACAGTGAAAATAATGTGTCCTTGTTACAGATTTACAAGAACACTAAACATGATAGGTTGAACTATTATACTTTGAATAGCTTCTTAACAAATGTTGTGTAGATTAAAGAGTGCATTTACTAAAATGTTTCTGTTATTTCCATCGGTAAAAACTAGATGACCATTAAAAATGAACTGGGGCACAGTCGTGCTGGAATAGAAAAGGTTCTTCCCCAAACTGTGTCCACAAAGTTGTCCAAATGTCTCTGTATGCTGAGGCATTAGGACTGCCCTTCAGTGGAAGTAAGGACTCATGAATTCAACGGGTATGTCCCAATACTTTTGTCCATGTAGTGTATATTACGGACAAGGCTAGGGTAGGGACCTTTATTTTGAAATGTACCATTAGAAAAGTTTGGTGCCGAGCTTCCCGAAGCTAGCCTGTCCTTAGTTTCGGTCAAATGTGGATTTATCTTCAAAACAACAACCATGTCGACTGCGATGAATTTCGGAACCAAGTCTTTCAAACCCCGTCCGCCTGATAAAGGGTCTTTCCCCTTGGACCATTTCGGTAAATCAAAACGTATCCTGTGCTCTTTATCTTGTAGCCTGAGCAGTAGTCTGACAGGCTGCGTGTTTGGCTAGTGTCTCTATTCCTACACTGTGATCGTCTTGATGTTTCTGTTTGCAGGTGAATGTAAAGTGTTCAAAGAGAAGTTCATGAGCTGCCTCCGAGAGAACAACTTTGACAACTCGTTGTGTCGACTGCAATCTAAAGAGTACCTGGAGTGCAGAATGGAGAAGTAAGTCCAGTGTAGAGACGAACCTGGAGTTGACTTCTCATTCCAGCTTTTCTGTCCACCTTAAGTTGTGCAGGAGTTACAGCTACCGCTCCTGTACCATTTAAGGTGGAAAGGTTGAAAAAGAAACTTGGAAAAAAGCCAACTTTAGGCTCCTGCTGGCAACATGGTACAATAAATAAGCGAAATGTATACCTTTTTAGTGTTACGAAATAATAATAATAATAATAATAATAATAGCAATGCTTTTATATATAGGCACCTTTCAGAGTACTCAAGAGGACCTTACAGTACATAGTGAAATCAGATGTACAGTATAGTATACAGCAGTGTAACATTAATAATCCAACACGACATAAAATGCAGCATAATGGGTTAAAATAATATAACAGCATAAGCTGTTAACACTAGAGTCAGACAGAATAAGCAAGATGGTGAGCTTTGTTTCTTACAGCACCCTGTTTTCCTTATTGTTCAGGCAGCTGATGGCTAAGGAACCTCTGGAGAAACTCGGCTTCAGGGATTTGATGGACGAGGCAGAAAACAAGGAGACAAAACCTTGATGAAATGCACTGAACTTTCCCACTCCAGTTTCCACTCCTTTATGTTATTCAGGTTGACTGGACTCTTGCTAGTGTTGTGTAAATTATGTAAATATAAACTTCTTTGACAGCTGTGTTGTTCATGCATCTTATTCAGAGCAGATTCAGAGTCAATCAAATCTAGTGTGTATATTACAAAAAGCTTCCCTCCTTGAAATTTGCAAACATATTTCTGTCGTTTTCATAAGTGTTATGTGAAAGTGCCTTTGAAACAGAATATGGCCCTCTTGGTGTTCCACAGGGTATTAGATGCTGTAGATTGTGTCCACAGCTGTCTCAATGATTTGCTGCCTTTGCAACTGAACTGCATTTTGATTTAGATTCCCTTCCTGTCGCAGAAACCGCTTGATCATGCAGCAATTGCCACTTTTCAGACGCAGCCATTGTATACCTCTGTGTTACTGCACCAATGTGATATTTCCCAACAGTTGCAAAGTCTCTTTGGTCCTCTTTCACTCACCAGGAGAGACTTACTCCCCACAAAAAACTTGCCAAGTTAGGCTGAAGGCATCTTTCAGTATGGATAAAGACTCCCGTTTTAGGGAGTTCAGACCTGGCAAGTTTAGCTCGCAGTTAAAGACTCCTGAGGATGGTAGGAGGCAGAACCCTAAAACTGAGTTTGGAGTGGCAGTACATCTTGGTTCGAGAGTTTTGACTCGAGGGACTAAAACCTTCTTTTTTTGGCTTGGTCTTAACTGTAATTAATATTTACAGTAAAATATCATATAAGACACCCGATTGCCTGTGTTTTTGTTTGAGAAACAAAGAAACACCAAGGGTCACATACACAGGTGCAGTTAGGCTACTACGGTAAGTAAAGCACTGTTGAACAACTGCAAAAAATAATTAAAAACTTTGTTTGCCTCCACAAATAATTGGGTAATAAGTATTAGGAATGCAACTTTTTCCCTTCTGATACTAATACCTGATCTAAATATTGCCCAATATTTTGTGCCATGTACCAATGCTAACTATCTGTAAATGTAAGTATACTTACATTTTTACTGTTTCAATTATTTAATTAAAAAAAGCAGTATTGTGTGTGTCAAAACATTAAGTTTAGGTGAGTGATATCTACTGGTTGGATAACTATGAAAATTTACTGTGCGCTTTGGCATTATCTAAAGTATTTTGGCATTGTGTGGTAGCCTGCAAAAGGCCTGCGGATGGTAATCATTGACTTAAGTTTCTTTATAAAGTAAACTCTCACAAAGTGGATCACATTGCTTCAGGAGGGAGCAGGACACAGTTTAACAGCTTTAAAATAGTCTTTTATTATATTAAGTACCTTAACTACTCTTTAATCAAGTGGTTGACAAAATGCATATTACTTTTGTCTCTATTGTCACTTCTGTTTTTTGATCCAGCTGAAAAACAATAACTGATAAGTTTGTGATGGTATTGTTCATGTTAAGCCGAGTGGGAAAGTTTGAATGTCTGGTGGTATTGGTGCTATTCTGTACCATGCTAGAAGGCAAGTTAGCTAATGATGAGGTGACTTGCTCTCTCACACACACAAACTAACCAGCTATTATTCCTCACACACTGCTCATGGATTTAACTAAATAAACTGGCCAGGCCTTTGCCTCGTCTGTGTCTTGAAAAAGTTAAAAATTCCTCTTTTCTAGTATGGAACACGTTTTAAAAATACATTTTTTAAAATCTTTTAAATTTATGCTATTTGTTTGGTCACCAGGCAGATAATGTGAGCTGTTTATGGACAAATCAACCCCAGATTGTCAACCTTATTTCCATTAAAAAATTAAGTGGAATTTTTTCAAACATATAAAATATTCAAGACCACATATAACTTTTGCCCTGATTAACACTTTTTTACACCTTGGCTATTAAAATACCAAGGTAATGTCATAAATGTCAGGATAAGAAAAGTTACAGACTACATATCGACACCTTGCTAAAATAATTGCCTAACTCTTTTTTTTTTTTTCAAGTTTTTCAGGGAAAAAATCGGCTCCTATTCATTTCAATGGGCAGGCCCTTGTCCTAAAGTGGTAGAATCGTATTACCTGATCGACTGACGGTGTAGGCAATTTTACCAGAGGTGGCCAGCATCATGAGGAGATGATTTAGGCAAAAAAGTCAATTTTGCCAAAAGAATGATTCTTTTAGCAAGGTGACAATATGTTTGTGGCTCAACTGAACTTATACTACAACTAAAATCTAACGGTAACTAACTATTTATGGTAATTACACAAAGGTAAAGTAATAGCGTGTCAAGTCCCTCGTACTTTTAAATGTATAGAGAACTGGTGCGGATTTTAGCAGGTAGTAAATAAACAACATTTACTGTTTTGGAATAAAGTACAGCATTTTGAAAATGCAGAAAGGTTTGAACAGGAGGGGCCAAGGCAGGGGTGACATCAGCGTCTCTGTCGTCCTGGTTACTGGGATCTAGACCTGCAGCGCAGCGACGAAGGTCTCCATGGACACCCCAACCTCACAAGGCAAGCTCATATAACATCAGATACAAAGGTTCACTTGACTTGACTGACTAGAACACAGAACCAACTCTTTTATTTATTTTTGCACACTCTAACACTGTAAGAAAACAGTAGGTCATAATACTGTATTCATTCAAACTGCACTTGTACTTTTGTTTTATTACTCTTGTGTTTATCTTGCACTTTCTCACTCCTCTTGCATGCTGTGTAGGTTGTCCTTCCAGCCCTTATGCAGTCTTGTGGTCCTGAAGGAATGTTTAGTTCACTGTGTACTCTGTTTACGGCTGAAATGACAAAAAATCCACGTGAATTGACTCGACTAGAGAAGCCATTGTTTCCAATGTATATTTATGATACTGACGTGCACATGTAAGCCAAATTGGTACACAGTAGTGGTATATTAGGTGTTATGCAATTGCATTTTAGATGCTTTGCTAACCTGTGTCTCATGCATGATGGGGTCTGTCTGCGCATTCACTTGCTGGTGTTTTTAAACAAGCGCCCAAATAACTGTTCTCAAAAACATTCTAGTTAATGCTCTGATAAGGAGAACTATGAATCTGACTCGATTTAGTATCGATTTAGTACTCGATCATATTTTCAGTGTCACTAAACTCAGTAACAGCTGCTTTACTGTATATAGAGCCAAGTTTCTGTTCCAGTGCTTGTGTAGGTAACTTAAATATAACGTTGCACCATTTAAGGTGGAACCGAAAATGAATTTACATTTTAGGTTAAATGAAAATAACAAGCCAACTTCAGCTTTATATGTTAAACTGTAAGTGCAGTAACTTTATTAGCCGCTACTAAATTGGTACAGCTTTAGCATTAGCAGCTGTGCGCTGTTTTTGTTGATTTCAGTCTCTTGGCTCAACTCTTTCAGCCAGCCTCTAAGTGCTACACAAATACAAAAACGGAGACTTCAGTACAGAGGATTATGATGCCCTTTGCCACTTCAGTAATATCTGCTGCCTTAACTGTATAACTTAGCTCCAGTCTGCAAATGTGTTCCTCTGGCACGGAAGCCTTCAGCGTTAATAGGTGTGATAACCAATCGGAGAGTGCTGTTTCTCTACACCGCAAAGTAATGAGTACAGACTGAGAGAGGGGACTGCATCAAACTCGTTTTGCCTCAGGTTGCATTACTTTAAAACTAAGTTATTTTATTGGCAATTGAATAAAATATAACAATACTGATAACAGAACTACCTTACTTTACAGCTCTCTCTGCAGCTGTATCAGAAAGTGTGAATTTTGGCATCAGCCAGTCTCTATCCAAGTGCTTTTTTTTTTTGCCTCATCCGCAGTTTCAAACTCCACATAGAAATACCCCTTAGAGAGATGAGGGTACTGTCTGTCCACTGGCATGTAAATCACCTTGGGTCAAAATCACAAACAAGTCTTTAACTTAGTCTTAATGTACTTAGCCGATTACTGATATTTCATGATTGTTGCCTTTGACCATGGATACTAAAGACTGAATTTCTATCCTAGAACAGGTTATGATGTACTTGGGGGAGTGTCGTTGGGTGTCATGGCGACAGTGGAGCCAGGTGAGCTTCAGGAACTGAAGCAGAGCTGGAAACAGAGTTGCTGCTGGAGCTTGAGCAAGAGGCAAACACAGAACAATAGATAAAAAAACACGCACAGTTTTTATTTTAGTAAGGGACACTGTATTTTCATTGTACCAGAGTCATTTCCCAATTTTTAGGCTCATTGTCATCTGTAGGATGACAATGCTCATTGTCATCTAAAGTTTTTTTAGTTTTCAGAATCACACCATTACATCACAGTTCATTGTAGCCACACTGTGTTACAGGAATATGACAATGCTATGACATTGTGTTAAAATTAGTGCTGCACTCTTGGTAGTGGTGGACAGTAACGAAGTAGATTTACTGTATAGGATAGTACTGTACTTAAGTAGAGTTTTTGAGTATTTGTACTTTTCAATTCAATTCAATTCAATTTTATTTATATAGCGCTTTTAACAATGGTCATTGTCACAAAGCAGCTTCACAAA
>JBBPCY010068924.1:0-12155 GCA_037974405.1 Brachyalestes nurse
TCTCTCTCTCTCTCTCTCTCTCTCTCTCTCTCTCTCTCTCTGTCTCTCTCTCTCTCTGTCTCTCTGTCTCTCTCTCTCTCTGTCTCTCTCTGTCTCTCTCTGTGTGTCTCTCTGTCTCTTGCTCTCTCTTTCAGGCATGTCACGGCTGTGGAACAGCAGCGAAGTGCGACTGCAGTGGAGTAAAAGGAGAGAAAGTGAGTAAGCGTTCACCACAAACACACAAACGTACCACACACATGCTGTTGCAAATGCAAGTATTCAGTAAATCAGTTTGTTATGGTCGATTTGTCAGTCTGATAAACTCATTAGTAATAAAGTGAACGTTTGGAGCTTATTATTGATTAGTAGATGAGTTCACCTAAGTCTTTGTTTACAGCAGTACTTTATATGACACAGTAAATCATAGCAGATTGCAGGCTTTTACAGACAGTAGTGATAGAACTGATAAAGACATTTACATGATTATAATGATATATATTAAAGGTCCCATATCATGGAAACCCAGGCATTCCTCATTTAATAAAAAAGGAAACGTTAGAAAAGGTTTTTCAGTCTGGTTACTTTTTGGACACGTACTGTCATGATGCAGAGGGTATATTTGTGCTTATAACTCCACATGTTAATGTTACATGTTACGAAAAACAATATATGATATGGGCCCTAGTACTAGTAGCTACTAGTAGCGGGAAGAAAATGGCCTAAAAGCTTTGCCAGTGTAAACCTGTTGTTTGCCATTTTCCAGGAAGGTCACTCACACTTTGTTTTTACCTTTAAAAGTCCTGGAAGGGTTTGTTTTTACTCATCACTTGTTTAAGTGTATATAAAGTAGGTGGTTTTCCCCTTCATCACCTATGGGGGGTGGCGGACCTAATGTCCTATCATACTATTGAGCCACACACTGACACACTTCCAGAGATGTTTTGTACTGCCAACATACTGTCACGCCTTGATGTGAGCATGAGAGTGTTTTCAAGCCTAGACGTTCCCCTTTTTTCATTCATCCAGCTACTTGACCTTTTGACATCTTCTTGTAATAAACAAAAAAACTGTCAGTAATCTGTCAGATCTTTAATTTCCATCTGCCATGCAGTTAGTTTTAAAATAATATTTTAATCATTTTTGCTGCAGTCAATTTGTTGTGATCGAATGTGATATATGGTCCTGTCAAGGCACACACAGCACAAAATACATGTCTGAGCATCTCTGATCATCATTTTTATAATGCTGGATGCTGGATTTCCAGGAAGCAGCACAAATGAATGGGCTGCTGTGTGTGTGTGTGTGTGTGTGTGTGTGTGTGTGTGTGTGTGTGTGTGTGTGTGTGTGTGTGTGTGTGTGTGTGTGTGCCCACGCATGCATGTCTGTGTGTCATTTACTTACATCAGTCTTACAGGCACAGCATCAAAAACAGCCTGTTCAATTCTAAGGGATATAGAGAGGTTGAAAAATGGTCATGTAAATTAACATCAGTATAATAAAGTTATAATAAAGATAAATGAGCCCTTTAATAATTGTAATTCGAATTTGAAAGTAAACATGTTTTGTTAATTATTATAATTTATAAAGATCTGTAAAATATATTTTTTGCTGACTAATGCACTAATGTTGACTATACACTCACCAAAAAAATTGTTAATTAATTTTACATTTATTATTTTTTTGTTAATTAATTTATAATTATTTATAAAAACTAAACTGAGTAAAAAAATGTAACTATGTATTCTCAGGGTGACAGAGGTTTCCCAGGAATGCAGGGCCAGCCAGGTGTACCAGGGTTTCCTGGACCAGAAGGACCAATTGGACCTCGAGGAGAGAAGGTCAGTGGTCAGTTCTGCATCAAAGGAGTCCTCAGCTACTTATCACTGGGCTACTATTCATTACCTGCTTGATTTTACAGCACTTTTGATTAGACTAATAGAAAGTAAAGTGTTGTGTCATTTTTTCTTTTTCTCCCAGGGTGATGACGGTCCCGTCGGTCCAACTGGCCCTAAAGGAATAAGAGTGAGACGGCTTATATACTATACTTTATATGAAGCCAAATCTAGTTGTGCATTCTGCTCATACAAGTTTATTATGTGTTTTCTTTCTACAGGGACCTCCTGGTCTGCCTGGATTTCCAGGGACGCCAGGAATTCCAGTGAGTACCAGTGTTATTTAATCATTTTAATGTAATGCTAACATAAATATGTGTGAGATAAATAACCTAGGAGTCTCATCTCAGTCTACACAGTCAAATTCATTTTGAGAAACTTGAAATATGTATTTGAATGTTTTCTGATTTTAGATAGTAGTTCTGAGTCTTCCTTCTTTGATTGACAGGGTATCCCAGGACAGGACGGCCCTCCGGGTCCAAAAGGAGTTGCGGGGTGTAACGGAACAAAGGTACGTCATTAAATCTGAAAACCAGTTAAAGATCAAAGATAGGTTGCTCTGTGCTACTAATTTATAACCAGAACATAAACCTGCTTTTTTATAGGCGTAAATGAACAAATTAGACCAATATACTGTTAAAAATCAATACTGAGAATAATACTTTCATATTTCAAAGTGTTTGAACATATAGTAATTAAGGCATTAAATGTAAACTCATATTAATCGTTGTTTACGGCATTTAGCAGACGCTTTTATCCAGAGCGACGTACATCAGTGCTTAAGTAGTCTATGTCTGTTCTTCATACCTATTAAGCTACTCTAAGATAGCTTTATAGGTATGTCAAAAGAAAGAAGCCAGAGGTTCAAACACAAGTAAGGACAAACAATAAAGAGGGTAAGGACATGAGGTTTTTTAAATAATCATGGTGTGTTTTGTTCTTAGGGTGAGCCAGGACTTCCGGGAGGGCCAGGAATCGCAGGCAGACCTGGTCAGCCTGTAAGTAAAACACTTTATCAAAAGTACCCATTACAGTCTGAACAGCTATTACCATGTAGGATGTTGTCTAACTACAAACAAACGATATTTTTTGCCTGTCACTTTATACAAGTTTGCCAATTTCTGTTCACATCAGCAGTATTTTTTAACTACGTTTCAAATCCTTTCTGATGATGTGACAAAGCAGCCTTGGTAGACCATTCTGTTTCACATTATACAACCCAAACATCAATTCTTCATAGAGCAATGCTACTAAAGCCACGTTTCTCAGCTGCAGCCTAGTAGTTCAAATGTAACCAGACAAATCCACACACCTCATAATACTTCATTCTTGCACCTGTGAGCTGTAAGCACCTCTAAAGGCCGTGTGCAAATACAGGGCTCAGCAGGCTGTTCTTGTGTTGTGATCTGACATTTATGTCTCTTTTTTTTCCTATTTTTCCTCCTTCCCAGGGCCCCCCTGGTCTTCAAGGCGAGAAGGCAAGTCTTTCTCTGAATATTGTTTTGATCTCAAGTACATTAGCCAATTGCTCCAGTAGTATTACACCTGTTTAGCAAAGGATTTTGTTGACTATTTATCAGGTTATCTTAATTATATGCCTCTTCCTATATTGCCGTAGTAAACTGGGCCGGACCATCTGTCATTGTCATCAATCTTGCGAACAAGTGTAAGAAAGGCTGTGAATAAATGTTTTTTAGTTTTTAGGCTTTACCTTACACTCAGATTATGAACTAAAATTATAAAGTTCTGTTACTCAAAGAAAACATTCTTAAAAACATTATATATTCATGTGCATCTTTCCATTCAGTATGTTGTACTCTAACTGAGTAATTCAGATGGCAATTGTTTGGCCTAATAATAGAGATGAAAGAGCTGGGTAATGTAAGAGACCTGATACCTATATACTAAAGTCCTTTAAATTAACCCCACCTCTCTTCTGCTCACCCTTTAGGCGTTTAGATCAGAGAACTGGAATGTGTTCGCAGGAAAAAAACACCCTTGCATGACGCTTCCACCACCATACTTTACTGCAGGGATTAGATTCTTTTCTCCACGACACTAGATCTTTTTAATCTTTCCGGTAACTTCTTATTTTGTTACCAAAAATGGCAAAATGGCTTTATATTTGTTTTATTGGACTGTCTAACCAAGTTTTGTAGTGTACTCAAAATCACCAGTTTTCTGATGCCCACCAAAGCTGTAGATTACGAGCCAAATGAAAAAAAAATATGCAGTAATGCAGTGGGCACAGGAACCCCCACATTTTAGCAGTGCCCTAAAGCCCTGTGTTATAGGTTGGAGTGAAAATGTGGACTCTCTGTGGGTCCCTGATCGGACTGAACATCAGCTTTAAGAGCCTCTGACTTTGTGTGTGTACAGGAAAGTCTAACATTATCATCTTAGCCTCTCTTTGCCTTCACAGGGAGACCCTGGCGATGTCATCCCTGTAGACCGCTTCGGATCAATAGGAGAAAATGGAGACCCTGGTCGACCAGGCTTCAGAGTATGTCACCCGAGTCTTGCCTCCAGCACTTTTTCTGGTTGAATGCCTAATTCTGACTTTGTGTTAGGACTGGGTGTACCCTTCAGGCTTTAAACATGGTTTGTGGTCATTTTTAGAGACATGACTTACTTTTCCAACTCTGATACTGAAACCCTGAGTGTTGGGTGAAAATGATATCAGGGCACTATTCTGAATCTGAAATATTTAAATGAACCATTTTTATTTAAGTGCTTCACTTATAATGGCCAACTTAAAATGCTCAAACACTGTTTCCTCTTTTTTTTCATTTAAGTTATTTCTAAAAAACCCCAAACAGAAATACAGTAATCCCTCGTTTTTTGCAGGGGTTACGTTCCATGAGCACCCGCGTATAGTGGAAAAACCGTGTTGTTGTGTTTTGGTTTCAAAAAATGCCTAAAAAGGCCTATGTTTATAGTTTAAACCATAAATATGCCCCCAAACATGCTCCCAGAACACTTCAATTTCATTTTAAACTCAGTTTAATGCATTACCCTTAAAGAGCATGTAAAGGTAAATCCGTATTCACCTCTTTTCAAGGTAAACCCGTCTTTTAATTTAAATTCCCCGCTGAGATATGCAACTCGTAAGGTTGCGTGACAAAGGTATTGTGACATCCGGTTTTCGGAGAATAAAACCTGATCTACTTGGGCTAAAAATACACGTGAGGGCTTGTTGGAAAAGTCTCCAGGAGATCTACCAAACTGTGGAGTTTGAAGTGTCTGAGTGCTTTAACCGCCGAGATATGCAACTCGGAAGGTCGCGGGACAAATATATTGGGACACCATGGCGAGGTGAACGGGTCCCTTTGTGTGAAAATATCCAGAAAAAATATATTTATTTACACAAAAAAGCAAAAAAAGGCGGTTATTTACAGTTTCCGCGTTATTGTGGGGACTTCCATATAAAAATATGAGTTCGGTCCATGTTCTGGCCACAGGCACTCTGTGAAATGAAGGAAAAGAGATCTTGCTACTTGGCACAGTGAATGAAAAAACAAATGTATATCACGTGTAAAATATCACCTCAGCTCAAAACCTTTAGGAGCGAACACGGTGGTCTGAGCCAGCACCGCCCGATCCCAGGCTTGATGAGCTTATATGCATGGACACCGGAACCATTATATTACGGGGAGACGTGTCCCACCACTTTTAAAAAGTGAATGAGTGAAACAAGCGAGACCACAAACCTCCTCCACCCCCCCATCATTATATATATATATGGAATGTAATTAGATTTGTTCTAATTTCCCATTTTAGATCTAGCATTCACATACAGCATCAGCTCTACAGGTATCAGCCTTGGTGTCATCAGTGGCATCTCTGCTATACTTTTTCCTCAGTCCTCTACTGTAATTCTGTCTTTTTCCACAGTTATATGTCCATTAAATGTAGCAAGCATATTGAATATGTAGTATTTGAACTTGACTGATGAACATGTGTCTGACGCTGCACGTGTAGGGAACTCCGGGACCTCCTGGGTTGCCCGGACCTGTTGGTCCTTCTGGCCAGAGAGGTTACACGGTAAGATTTACTTTTCTGGTCTCTCCCTATATCAGTCTTGCTTGTCTGTATAGGACCTTATAAAATCAGCCCAGTTAAACATTTAATTTTAATTTCTTTTTTCCAGGGTCCTCCTGGTCCTCCTGGCCCCCCAGGGCCTAAGGTGAGCCTTGTTTTTGCATTTTGTATTTGTTTATGTTTGAATTTTCGGTGTGTGTGTGAATTCATGCTTAATGCAGGCCTTCTGTGAAACGTCTGATCAAAACATACTTGTGGATGAGTACTTAAATCTGAGAGTGGACGCTTTTCTTGTGTCGTCTCTGTTGTCTAGGGTAATATGGGACTGAACTTTCAAGGGCCAAAAGGAGAGAAGGTAAGGTACCCACCTGCAAAGAATGAGAACAGAATATCATAAGTTCTGTCACGTAACTCCTAATTGGAGCAATACTGTAAAATATTTTGTGATTTCAGTGTGTGTGTGTTTGTGTGTCTTGTCTGTGTGTATAGGGTGAGCCTGGATTGAAGGGGCCTCCAGGCCCACCAGGACAGGTTGGCGAATTTACAAGTCAATTGGACACAGTCATTCAGCGAGGAGAGAAGGTACAGTAATACTTAAATTAAATGTCAGTTTTATTGTCATTTGTGTTGCACACATGCATAATGGAAATGGTTGTATTTTATATATTTTTGTATTCTTTCTATAGCTTCCAACATAAACAATAAAACAGCTAAAAAACAATTAATCAGCTAAGGGCTTAGAAAAAAGGAGGTAGGAATGTTAACATTGAAGTATGTAAATTGTTAAATATAAGTACCTTATACCTTAGGCATTCACGTATGAGCCAATAAAAAGTCATTGCTTTCTATGTGGCCACTGAAGCTAATAGAGTAATAAAGTACCTGACAAATCACACATGTGGGAGCATATATTTTACATTTATCGAAAACAAAAAAGGACTCAGTGCAAATATGTACAAAAAGAATAATTTTCTAAAGTCAAGTTGGCTTTTATTGTCATCCATCCACATAAATAGTATATGGCTGCACAAAATGATTCTTTCAGTTCCAGGTGCATATACAGCACCAAAACAATGACACACGACACAAAAAGTGTAACAAGAAACAGTGCAACAAACCTTTAGGAGGGAAAAAAGGAATAAAGCAGCAGATATATATTGAGGTTCTAAAATCAGGGGACTCAGAGCCTCAAACTTGTTTGTTATGTTGAGTTCTGGCAGTGAATGAGCCCTTAATAAGATAGTTTAGAACTTGTTTCAAATGATAGTACATTGTGAAGGCAGATGGAAAAGCCTAAAGACTTGGGAAAAGAAAGGGAGTTCTAGGTCTCACACCAGTCACTGTAGATCTCATAAAATTGACTGTGGTAACAAAATAATGTGCTGGTCCTAACGGGCATGGTGAGCATGACACTGGTGACAATGCTTACAGTGACCCAGTGGCTTATTTGAGTGATATTGAATAATATCCCTGGCTATTGACTAGGGATATATTTGTGGAGCTGTTCAGATGTGGTCCACCAGTCAAACAAAACTGGTCACTTTCTCTACAGCCAACCCGGTGACGTTAAAAAGGCCACTTTCTCCTGAAGGTTACAAATAGTTGACATAAAGTGATGAAGAGGAGTGCGGGGAACAGCTCCAGTGCTGACTGTAAACTGGGACACAGACTTTCTGCCATAGGTTCTTAGGTTGATTTGTCAGGATTCACAGAGCAGAGATCATCACAGTTTGCCAATTTCCCAGCTCAAATAAACTAACAAAACCTGATGAGTTGATGTGTGCTTGAGCGATGGCCTGACCATATGCTGACACATACCAGGACTGGAATTGGTGACTCCTGCCAGAGAGTACTGTGTCAGTAGTCAGTCAGGTTGGTAAATAATAATTCTAGTAGTTGGTCAGTAACGTCCTAGGCACCAGTAATATAACTGTTTATTTGAGATGTGTTGGTATAGCAGACAGAGAGATGTTTTAAGGGGCAGCTGGTGACCTGGTGGTTAGGGAGTTGCCACTGTGATTGGAAGGTCATGGGTTTGAATCCCATGAATCCTCACACACTGCTCCCCGTGCACTACGTCGCTGGCTGCCCACTGCTTCATTTGGTGAAGGAGTTAAACGCAGGGAGCAATCACTTGTTTCTTCCTCCTTGCAGCATAGATCTGCATTAATCTTGCTAGAAAGCTTCAAAATGTACCTGCAATAGTAAAAACAGTATTTTCCTAACTTCGTAAAAGCTCATTAAACAGTGAAATGACACACATGGAATTTTTGTACACACAGAATACTATGTATGATGTAGTTCAGCACTACATCCGACATCACAAATGAAGCTGTGAACATTAAGATATGGCTGTTCCTACTGCTGCATAGTGTTGTGTGTCTTAGATTAATAAAATCCTTTTGATGGAATAGACACTGGCAGGTAAAAGCTTATTGTATAAGCTGTGCTTCTTAAATGTAATTGAGAGTTCTTTATTTATTTTTCTTTATAAGAAACTGCAAAACCTGAGACCAGATGTCTTCTCACCTCAGTAGCCCTCTACTGTTGGGGTGTCAAACATACGGCCCACGGGTCACAACAGACGCGATAGCGGGTTCAATCCGGCCCACTTCCTCAAGTGATTCGTTCGTTTCTCAGTTCAGTTGAGCTGTCGGCAGCTGCTAGAGAGAGGGAAGGAGGGAGGCACACGTTTCTAAAAAATAAACTCGTTTATAAATCATGATGTTTTAAGTGTCCTATGCTATTGTATGCTATTAAACTGGTCTACTTGGCAAATTGGGCTTAGTGAGTGATCCGTTCACTGAACTTATACCTGAATGGGACTCAATTTTGTGAAAACGGTGTGACATCTGCTGGCAAATGGTCGCCACAAATCGCTAAATGTATCATTTCTACAATATTTTTGTATATGACAAGACTTTTTTCAAGGCAAAATTCTGCCCTAATTAAATGAGACAACTCAATGAATGATGCAAAACTTTGTTTTGGTATAATAAGCATAATCTAGAGTGCTTTGCCTTTCTTATAAGCCATTTCTGACACTCCTGCTCTACTGGATTTAATGCTTGACTGTGTTCCTGTGATTGGCCACCAGATGGTACCATAGCAAAGTATAGGCATTTTTTACATCAGCCACTAGGTGGCGACACCTGTGCTCCCTGGTGTCTTTCTTTCAGGTCAAGCTGTGGGTAACTGCAGTAGTGTACAGAAATAATTTTGAAATATTCAAGTAATATGCGGAAAAGATCTAGAGAAACAGGTCGTTTTACACAGAACCTCTTTAATTGTTTTCCAAGACAAGCACATAGGAAGTAGAGCAGGATAGGTGGTTAGGGAGTTGCGCCTGCAATTTAGAAGGTTGTGGGTTTGAATCTCCAGGACTGCTAGTGGCACCACCAATTTATCCTTGAGGAAGGTACCGTCCCCACACACTGCTCCGAGGGTGCTGTGTTACTGGCTGCCCGCTGCTTCACTTGTGAACGGGTTAAATGCAGAGAAACAATTTCACACTGTGTGCTGTGGTGTGGTGTGTTCACATATAACAAATGGACACTTAACATCTTTAAAAGATCTTTGTAAACAGACACTCCGGTTTCATGATTAGTTATTTAGCAGCTGTTAGTGCGGTAAATTGTAAATTGGATTCTTTTCTAACAGACGAAATGAAATCGAAGTTTTCACATGTATGTTTAGGTCAACCCTGCATTTTTATTTTGTTTTAGGGTGAACCTGGCCCACCTGGACCCCCAGGACTTGATGGCTTTCGTGGACCGCCTGTACGTGTCATCTTCTCTCAAATATAACTTAGATAGCATTGAATAGTCACATGTTTAGTTGGTGTGTAGGGGCCTGTGAGTAACAACATCTTAGTTAATTGCCTCTTTAGTCATTCCACAATTAAAGTGTGTGTACATTTTGGATAAATGGTATGGCTCTAATTTGGCTGAGTTTTATTGACAGGGCCCACCCGGTGGTCCAAAAGGAGAAAAGGGAGAGTCAGGAGAACCCGGAAAGAGGGTGAGGGAGAACAGATTGTAAGGTTATGCATCAATAGTTGATAGTTATATACTTTGTGTTATCTGATGCCAGTGTTTGTTTTGTCATAGGGCAAGCCTGGCAAAGATGGCGACCCTGGTCCTCCTGGAATTACGGTGAGTTTTGTGTCTTCAGCTAAAACGACAATGCCAAGAACACAGTCTCTTGGACACTAATAGGTACTGTTTTTGCTTTTCTTTGCTTCTCTAAGGGCATAAAAGGAGATTCTGGAAGTCCCGGCTTTTCAGGAAGAGATGGAGAAAGAGTAAGATGATTCAGGGTTGTACTTTTCTCATCTTTTAATTTTATATTTTCTTTTTTCTTTTTTTTTTTTGCTTTGTAGAATGAACAATATGTACAGTTTTTTCAGAGTAAGGTGTCAGATTTGTGATGTGGCTTTGCCTTACATCTTGTAGTTCTGTAGCCGATGTCAATCCTAGAACTCCAGGTGTAATACTGACCTTTCACTCTCTCTTTCAGGGTGATAAAGGTGATCGAGGACCTCCTGGACCTCCAGGCAGGGTATGTTCGCATTGGGTTTCTACAATTACCTTTTTAAGGCTCCATTTCTAATGGCAAATTAAATTACACCAGATCTCATGTTATGTCCAATTTCTTGCTTAGGTGATTGGTTCCCTGAATGGAGGTCTAGAAGGACCGAAAGGAGAACCCGGTTTCCCAGGACCACCTGGGAGGAAAGGAGACAGAGGGCCACCAGGTATGAAAATTAAATCGATCATTCGTAAAGAAACAGAGGCCAAGTTAAGTGTATTTTTATTGCTTTGAATGTGATACAGGTGGACTCAGCAGGCCTATACTAGCAACAAAATGAACAGGCTAATGAATACATAAAAAGAATGTAGATAAGGGATCTGCCTTTTGTATAGTAATAGTCCGCCATACTTTAGCAAATTAACTATTAAACCAGCCTAGGTTTCTCTTTTATGTCCTCCATTTGTATCTGAAGGGATCTCATATAAAATAACATGTATATGTATATAGAATAAACATTAACAATTTTTTCACGGCTTCCAGGTATCCAAGGACCTCCTGGTCAGCAAGGTATTTCAGGTAAGAATTAGTGCCTAATTATTCAATTTACTCAGGAATAAGAAAAATAATAAAGATATTTCAAGCAGTTGTATGATTCACTCTTCATTTGCTGTAATACTGGCATCTTGAATATGAATGTGTTTGGAGTCATATTCTTTGTGTTATCTCATAGCAGGTGGACTTCCTGGAACACCTGGCCCCCCTGGTTACCCTGGTGAGAGAGGACAGAAGGGAGAAGAAGGACAGCCTGGAGTCTCTTTGCCTGGTCCACCAGGAAGAACTGGTCCACAGGGCTTGCAAGGGCAACCAGGTCCCCCTGGACCACCAGGGTTTTCCAGCGGCGATGGGACCTGTGCTGGCGGTCCACCTGGCCTTCCTGGTCTCCAGGGTGACCGCGGTTTCCCAGGGGAGATAGGCCAGAAAGGTGAGCTTTATAGAAATGGAACGGCGGACATGTTTTATGGGCTTAGAGAAGATTCACTTCACAGCCTTTTTTTGGTCTTTCAGGTGACAAAGGAGAGACGTGTGTGAATTGTGTTTCTAATGTGATCGCCGTCCCAGGACCCCAGGGTCCTCCTGGACCCCCAGGACCTAAAGGCAAGAATCATTTTCCTTTTTGTTCTCCTTTTTTAGAGGTGGGGCATGAGCTTTAGGCTGTAAATCCAAGATGGGCTAATTCTAAGCCCAGTGTTGTGTCACTATCGGAACAAAATCTTCATGTTACCTTTTAAAATGTGTGAGAATGTCCTGATCCAGCAGAAGTATTTCAGAATTACCTGAAATTACATTACATTACATTACATTACATTACAGTTACATTATATTTTTACATTACATGACCTATTTGGAATGTTTTTCCTTGTCTTGTAAAGTTACTTTATGGAGATTCACAGTTTGGCGCTGACAATAACAATGATTGATGACCTCATGATTCTTCATGCATCTTGTTTGAGAAACTGTATGAACTAGGGTTGCACCGATACCAGTATCGGGTATCGGGCCGATAATGTGCGAGTTTAACTGAACCGTGCCATGGACTTAAAGCAAAGATGTTCACAAGTCATTTTTTCATTTTTCTAAATGTTAAATATGAAAAATATATCTTGCACTCTAAATGTGAAACTTCACAGTTAGATAGGGCTCGGTGACACC
>JBBPCY010068955.1:0-12153 GCA_037974405.1 Brachyalestes nurse
CTGTCTGTCTGTCTATCTCTCTATCATCTATCTATCTATATATATATATATATATATATATATATATATATAGAGAGAGAGAGAGAGAGAGAAATAAGCAGAAACTAAACAAGGTATTTAAATAGGCTATCAGCAAAGAAAATGTGCAATGTGTTTGTGTGTGTTTATGTGTGTGTGTGTGTGTGTGTGTGTGTGTGTGTTATTGCCAGAACTTCTTTATGATGAACGGCCTGAACCATGGTGAAGACAATGAGTTTCCAAAGCTGGTGAACCACCCTACACACACACACACACACAAACTAACACATCTGGTCCAACAGGTGATGCAACTTTATCAATTAGTGTGCTATTCAGCAACCCTCCCGCCACACACATACACACATATGAACACACACACTGGTAATCCCTGCAGTGGTTTTGTGCTACACTGTGTATTTTGTGGCTGAAACTGTCACAAGTAGAGCAGCGGAACAAGATTCGATTTGCTTCGATTTGATTAAAATCTGTCATAAGTGGGGCAGCAGACCCAAATACAATTCAGTTCAATTTGATTCAAATCAGACACAAGAAGGTGCAGCAGACTAAGATTTGATCTGGTTTTGATTTGATCCAGTTTAATTCAGTTCAGTCTTATCCTGCAACAGTTCTGAACTAAAGAAACAAAATTTGAAAAACACTTGGCTGACGCGTTCCATTTGGGGTGGATGTAAATTTCCTTTGCTGGAAACTGTATCTTTATAACATTTAGTGGCAAAAAATGTTGCACCATTTCTGTTGTGTCCATTCATTGTAAAATGTTCTTGCAATACAAAGTTGAGTTGGTGTTTCTGAATTATGTAAAAAAAAAGTGTAAAAACTGTACCGTTCACCTTGCCGCGGTGTCCCATTACTTTAGTCCAAGGCATGGGCGTAGATGTGGATCCGTTCCACAACCCCCCCCCAGCCCCTCCAAGCACAGATGATGTAGTGATGTATAACTCATACTCCTGTTTTAGTGTCTAAAACGTTTTATTTTGCATCTTAAATCTAAAACCTGAACATGCCACTCCATTTACTGTTCTCTTCTATCTCCTCTCAGCAGTCTTGTGTTATTGTTTTGGCCGATTCGTCCAGACATTTACAGCTCAAAAATTCCACATTTTGAGTCGCCATTTGTAAACATTGCCACTCAAAGACTTGAGACTTAACTTGGACTTCGAGCACAAAGACTTGAGACTTGACTTGGACTTAGTAAAAATGACTTGTGAACATCTCTGCCTATCATGTCCAGTTCAAAATACAGACACCCAGTGAACTTGAAGTTGTGTTGAACTACTGAACTCTTCTGCCTTTTTTGTTCCGGGCAACACTGCGGCTCCCCTCTAATTCTGGTTTCCGTGACAAGCTGGCACATTCTTTGTTGCAAATTCAAAGGTATATACAATTCAATTACAGATCTCTGCTTGTATTTCCTGCTAGCGGGCCTGAAATGTGTGTTTGAGCATGTGTGTGTGTGTGTGAGAGAGAGAGAGACAGTTGCTGTTTATCCCCTCTGTTAAAGACAGAGATTTAGAGGAGGTGAATATGATGGTTTGGTGGGTATTGCCCCCCTCCTCTTCCTGAACGCACTGTTCATGTAATTGAAAAGTCTTCAAGACTATTTTGGGCCGTTAGTGGGAAACTAGGGCTGTGAGTGTGTGTTCCGTAGTGGGAAAGTCATTGGGATTAGACGGTTGGGAAAGCTTGCTAGTCTGTGATGGTGGCTTTGCTCTCCGAGTTGCTCGTCTCTACCCCTTTGCAGGGGTGTAATCTAAAAGGGGGCGTGTTAAAATAAGTCGTTTTTCACTCCCTTAGTATAAGGCTACAGTAAAAGACAGCAAAAACACATTTATTGAGACATGTCATGGCTCTTACAAATAATTAAAAAAAAAAATAATGGATGGGACTTTTAACTGCAGCACAGAGCAGAGCAGAGTATTATATGATCACTTCGGAGGCTTGGCCAGTTTTTATCAGCTACCCCTTCCATAACAACTATAAAATAAAGCTGTATGTTTTCCAGTTAGTGGTAACAGCACAAATGTGGGGCAGCTGGTGGCCTAGTGGGGAGGGTGTTGCCCCTGTGATCAGAATGTCCTGGGTTTGAATCCCAGGAACCCTGAGTAAGATAATGTCCCCACACACTCAACCTTAGCTAAGCCAGGCTAAGCTATCAAAGCTGCGCATTCCTGTGTTCAAGTCAGCCTCCAAACAACGTTTTGGCTAAACGTAGGCACTAACTATTAAGATTGTTGTTTGCACTTTAGTTGACTTTTCTCAAACTCTGGAGGTTTCCTAAAGAAATCCCACCCCAGTTTATAAATCTTAATCTTAGCTAAGCTAGCAAAGCTATGCATCCCTGTGTTCAAGACAGCCTCCAAACAGTGTTTTGACTAAATGTAAGCACTATAATATGGGATTTTATAATGGCCAAATATAAACAAAACAATTGTTCAGCCTTACCAGGGTTTGTGATCTGACACACTTTGAGAAAGCTGTCCTGTGATGTGTGCTGTCCTGTGATCGGTTTGGTAACAGATGCTGAACTGGCATCATTATTGTGTTTTCATCGGAAAATCACATCTAACGTTACCTGTATTAGTTGATGCTTTCGCCACTCGCAGAACACGCTGACAGATCGTGTGAACTGGGAACACCGGGAATGCGGGTTTCCCTGTCTGTCTGCATTTGGGTGCCAAAGGAGCCGGTTCATCTTAGTGATCTGTTCCAAATGATCCGACTCGTTAAAAAGAGCCGAAATTCCCAGTGACCGTGCAGTAGGAATGGCAGACGGGTTGAGCGTATCTGCGCATTTTGAGATGTCACTTTTCTTGTACTTTTATTTTCATTTCTCATGGTTTTGAGAGACGATCGCCACTGGCGACTGAAATGAAAAAACTAGTTGCAAAATCAAAAATCTAGTTGCATTGGCGGCCATTTTAGTCGCCATCTGGAGACCTGCACTAGGGCATTAACACAAAAGTTGACTAGTCAACTTCAGCGGCACGAGTCGATGACCCCTGAGAGAAGTCGACTAGGCCGATGGCACAAAAGGAATATAAACACAAGACGAGAGACATGGCGGCAGAGGAGACAGACACACAGCACATGTGTGGAGATACTTCACTCTGTAAGTTGGTGTTAAAGTACAATAATGGCATCAGAAATGGCATCTGCTAGCTAACATGGCTAACGCTAGCTAACGTGGCTAACGCTAGCTAACATGGCTAATGCTAGCACTGCAGGGAGTTGTCCTACCGCGGCTTAAACTGTTCCCACTCTCAGATGGACACTTAAATTTACCAGAAAATTCAAGGTATCAACCTTTATTTTGTTTTGTTTAATTGTCGTGTTGACTGTTAATGTTACAGAGAACTTTTAATAAAAGTTGCTCACTGTTGCACACCTGTGTTCCTCTGCTGTGTCATCACACGTCATCAAACAACTAGTCGACTCGACTTCGACTTTGCTGACCGACTAGTTGACTTGAAAATATCTGGAGTCGTTAATGCCCTAGTTTACACTGTGGTGTGGTGTGTTCACATGCAACTGTGAGGGGCCACTTTACGTAGCTTAGCTACAAATTAGAGTGTGAATATGAAAGAACTTCTATTGTAAAGATAGCGAGCATCTTAGTGGCCAATTAGCTAGCATGATAAGTTGTCCAGCTAACAAGCTAGTGCTGAACCAACACTCTATACATAAACATAAGTCTACGTATGTTGGACAAAGTATCTTGAAACTCACAACTGCTCACAATGAAGAAATATGTAACGAGAGAGTCCATTTGAACAGTGCTGATAGTTAAAATTGGCATGATCCTCAAGGCACATGGAAGATAAGCATCAATACTCATATCTGTTTTGGAACCTAAGTGGTGTAACGAACTTCCACTGGCGGTCTGATCATTTGTTGTCTTTATGTCCTGGCCTGGGCTCTATTCCAGCACTTGTAATTGCAAAATGTCTTGTAATTGCACTTTGGATACTATATCTAAATAGCTGGCAAAGCTTTTTTAGATGTCACTCTGGATAGTAAATGATGAATGTCAAAAATCTTTTTGAATTAACTGAGGCGACCTTTTTGATGTTTACTAAAGCACACATGAACTTTTAGCTGTTATTCTTTTATGAGGGTGCCTTGTAGTAGATAAGGCAGGGCTGGGCAAGCTGGGTATTTAACACTAGCATAATTGGCATATAGACTAACACCATACCATTTCTGTACAACCTATCACAAACTACCAGCTTTTAGATAGGTATGTTGCATCATTCAATTAAGTGATTAACATCCCACTTAGCTTACTACAATTTTGAATCAAGATGAACTCATTGTTGGGACATGGAGTTAAAAAGACTACTGCACTGGCTAAATCTTTCATAGAAGGTGTTACTAAGGTGACCTCTACATTTAGATCTGTGGGAAAGACATCAGTCATTCACAGTAGATCCACAGGGCAAGGAGGGGTCACTGAATGGTTTGATGAATAAATCGCATGATATCGACCTCCAGACATCTAAACCTATGGGAGATTTTGGACTGACATGTCAGACCAACATCAAAACACCACCTGAGGGAAGATCTTGTGTAAGATCCCTCCAGTACACTTCCAGAATAGAATCTACTCCAAATGTGCTTTAAAGTTCTTGAAGCTCATGGTGGCAAATAAGACACTTTATGTAGTTTTTTTATTTAAGATAAGATAGGATGAAATGAGATGAGGCGAGATATGATAAGATAAGATAAGATGAGATATGATAACCCTTTATTAGAGCAGCAAATTGGACAGAACAAGAAAAGAAAGTAGAAGTAGCAAAACCTATAAAAACTTTATAATATAGTAATAAGAAAAATAAGAAACTGCATGTTACTGCAAGTATATATATAAATATATGTTTGCATAAGTTTGTATGTATATATATATATATATATATATATATATGATTTTTTTTTTGTTACATTTTGCAGTGCGATTTGAGGCACTACTGGGTAATGTAATAACAGAGCTCTCTCTTTCTCTCACACACTCTACCCTGCATTTTCTAACCACCAGCCTCCCACAGTTGGTGCTAAATGTCGCCTTGAATGTGAGGAAAAGTTTAAACAAACAGAAACATCAGCCGTCAGCGTCTTTTTCTCTGCTTGCTTTCTACGTCACACTTATCTCAGTCTGCCGTGGTCCTCACACACGGGACTCTTGTGTAAGACTGTGCATAAGATGGGTGTATATTATTATTTTTGTTGTTAATGATGAAGAGATTAGGAAATATGAATGGAAATGCATTTAGATTTATTATGAATCACATTTCGAACTTTTGTGGAAGCAAAGCTTATCCCTTTTGACCACCCACTTTTCATGTGTCCTCAATATAAAGTCTATCAAGCAGTTCATTCACACCAATTTAACCCTTACGTCTAGACTGATGTGTCGTACATTTCATTAGTTACATTGTATACAACATAAAAGACGGTGTTTTAATTAAATGATAATCCTGAAGTTCTAATTCAATTAATATCCAGGACAAAGTCTGTATTAAGTTCAAATAAAATATATTTCCAAAATGAATTTCTAATAAAATAAACACCCAGAATAACGTTCTAAAAAATCATATTCACAAAGATGTTCTAACATAACTTATATCCAGAGATAATTTCTTATATAATTAACATCCCTAATGAAATTCTAATAAAATTCATATTCAGGACAAAGTTCTAATAAAAACATTCTGAATAGAGTTCTAATAAAATAAAGTTAATAATGATAATGGTAGTAATATTCAAAATGAAGTTATCGGTTTGTAGGTTTGTTTTTTGTCTGTGTAAATATACTTCTTAATTTAGCCTTGTACTTAGGTGCATTGAGGGTTTCTCTCTCTTTATTATAAAAAATTACAAGTATTATATTGTCATATTTTTATAATAATTATATATTTTATAATTATATTTTATAATTATGAAATATAATGATATCCAGATGAATATCAACTGTAAAGCTGAATTAGAAGTTTCAATAGAATTAACATTCAAAATTATTAACTTATAAAACATTATATTAACATCCACAACAACATTCTAATAAATAATCATGAAGAAAGATATCATAATTAAATGAACATTACCCAAATGCCTAGATTTTAAAAGTGGTGATTAAATCTTGAGGTAAATAGTATCACAGAAAGGTCAGAAAAAAAAAACCTGTTACAGGATACTATTCACGGTATATAATACATTTTATAAGATTTAAATCTATGTTGTGTGAGTTATTAATACTCGCTACACTTATTATAACAAGTGAATCCACATTTTTGAATGATGCCGTAATTAAATACATAATTTCTAGGGCATTAACAGAAAAATTGACTAGTCGTCGCCCCCTGAGAGAAGTCACTAGTCATGTTTTTTTTCTCTCTCTCTCTCTGCCCTCCTTTGTGTACACAATGCAATCACTGCCTCTGATTGGCTGATGCTGACACGCCTTCAGTGACTTAACCGATTATTATAGTCCTTTCATAAAAGGGGCGGTACCGTTGGCGCGAGAGGAATCTAAACACGAGAACACAACAAGACCAGAGATACAACAGCAGAGGAGACAGACACACAGCACGTGTGGAGATACTTCACTCTAGACACACAAACAGCACGGAGACCTGCACAATCTGCAAGTCGGTGTTAAAGTACAGTGACAGTACCGGCGTTCTAATGCTAGCTAACATGGCTAACGCTAGCACTTGCAGGGAGTCTCCAGTCCAGAGGGCGCTGAGTGGCTTCACAGCTTAAACGGTTCCCACTTTCTGTTATACACTTAAATTTACCAGAAAATTCTAGGTCAGCCTTTGTTTTGTTTTGTTTAATTGACATGTGGACTAATAATGTTACAGAGAACTTTAATAAAAGTTGCTCAATGCTGGAGACCTGTTTTTCTCCGCTGCGTGTGCGATTACATCATCAAACGACTAGTCGACTTGCCTTCGACTTTGCTGACCGACAAGTCTACTTGAAACAATCTGGAGTCATTAATGCCCTAATAATTACATATTTCATCAGGTAGTTTTTTTTTATTTTCAGAAAGGAGGAGAAGGAGGAGAGGAAGAACTGCATGGCTTAGTGTAATGGAAATGTTACTTTTTCCTTTGGCCATCTTGCATTATAATGTGGATTCATGCTTGTTTAGCTCATCAAGAAGTTAATCCATACCACATTAAAACAGAAGCTGGTTTGGTGGGGGAAAATGGAAAGCAAGTTCTGGGCCTGACGCTGTGAGGAATCGGCCCCTAACTCTCCAGAAAGTACCTGAAACTGTGGAGCAAAACCACTGCGAGGCGGCAGCAGGCGAACTGAAATGCAGGCCTATAACACAACGTGTCAAACATAAAAGCGTTACTGAAAGTCCTTCCACTGGCTTTGGGGGAAAAAGCCACATCAGAGTTCTAGGCCTGCTCTAATTCGCTTTATCATTAGCTGGGTGGTGGGTTGACTAGCTGCAAACAGATAGATTCGTTCAGACTGGTTAAGCTGGCTGACTGAGCTTTGGGCATTTTGGGTGCTTTTCCACCAGTCGAGAAACCTCCCGTGACTTTTTGCTGAGTCAGCTCGAAACAACAAAACCATCCATCCATCTGAACACGCCTACGAACTTGAAGCTACTGTGCAAAATAAGAGACCACCCTTTCATTTATTCCAGTCAAAATACACAATAAGTACAAGATTAAAAATTTTCAGTGTCAGAAGAAAAGCAGGAACCGTATTAATTGGAAAAACAATAAACTACACACACACACCTCAGCTGGCTTGGACATTACTTTCATGAAGAGAAGAGAAACAAAGAATTGAACAAATTGCGACTTTAAAAACATAATATGTTAATTCTAACATCATACAAATGCTAGAATTTGGGGTTGTATACATTGTATACATTTATGGCTCTGTAAGTGGTTGCATACATATTTAAATTGTTACTATTCCCCGGCCCCAAAAAATCAAGAATTAAATAAGAAAGATGACAAATTGTTTGTTGTTGTGAAATATATTGTGTTTTTGTTATCTACGCCGTATCACCTGGTAATTATACTTCATTAATATATTTAACTGAAACTTTTTTTCCAACTACTTAAATGCTTGTTCCTTTACTAAATTACATTGAGAAAAAAACACTTCTTACATCCACTCTTTTACATTAATTTAGACTTCCAAAGTATTTGTTTAAAATCTCAGAGTAATTCCTTGCAATGCAACAATTATGGCAATATGATACTATACTTTTGTGCTAAGTTTACAAACAAAAGTATGTTTGAAATTTTAGTTCGCTCATTTAAGAATTTGTTTAAATGGGTTAAGATGAGGCAAACTTGCTAATTTGAGTTATGTACCATGCAATTAGCTCAGTTACAAGTATAGGTTGTACTCCCTTTACTCCAAGAGTAGTCGATCAGGCATCTAGTTTTATACTGGTGGTGTATAAGCTTCCATTAACTCTTAGCTACCCTGGCCTTGTAACTCCAGCACAAATATCAGAGATTTTCAATGTTAAAGTCTGTGACTGGGGCCTCATCCATGTTCTGGTGCAGCACACAAGACTTTGCTAGTGCCTGAGGCTTCAGCAGCACTCTTAAAGACATACATAAACCAGTTATGGCGCCTTTGATTGCTCTTATAAACTATTTTATAAACGCCTGAGTATATTTTAACACTTTCACTTTGTCCCAGTCAGCGTCTATCTCTGTTCATTTCAAATGTAGCAGGTTGTGAAAAGCTTTCTCTTGTCTTTGTGGTTTGGTCCTGCTTTCATTAAAGTGTTTAATCTGTAGACCAGTCAGTGGGTCCGATATCCTTTCTCAGTCTTGTAAATACATTGTCCATAGTAGATACTGACTAATTTATAGTAGTTACTGAATACTTCATAATAGTTATTGCCTAGTTTACAGTAGTATTTAATAAGTCATAGTTTTAGAATAATTTGTAATACATAATGAATAAATCATAATAGATGCTGAATAATTTATAGTTGTAAATTCATGGTAATTACTCAATTTTCGTAGTAGTTACTAAATAATTCATTGTAGTAATTAAATAATTCACAGTAGATTATGTATAATTCATAGTACAAGTTGAATAATTCATAGTCATTACTGAATGATTACTAGACGTTCATACTGTATATCAGAGGTATCTTCTTTATAATATTAGAATTTGTCCATTTCACACCACTGACGCCACTTAATGCCAGACGTCTATTCTTGAGATGACGATTCTTAACCAGTCACTCTAGATCTCAAGTATTAACGACTGTAATTCACTCCTGGCTTGACTTCCTCTGAGACTCTTGCCTACAGAGCCAAAAATGGTTCTATCACGGATGATCAGACTACAGGTCACAGGTCAGCTTCTTAGAGCATCAAGCACAGTCCAACTTGACTCTCCTCATCACAAAGGTTGAAGACTTCCCTCAAGACTTTTCTGAGCGTTGGCACCAAAGTGGTGCAGTGACCTTCCCTGACCATCACAACTGCTGAGCACCGACCTCAGTGTCTTCAAACAGCGAATGAAGACCCTTCACTTCACTTCAGGATAACAATTACATCTTCATGACATAAACTATCTTAAAAAACACGCCCCCAGTGGCCGCTGTCTCCAGAGTATTATGTTTCTCTCATGTGGGATGTCATAGTGTTGTATCTGAGCTTGGTGCTGTAGTGCTTTAGGTCTCTACACACTCGTCATTGGGCTGCTAGGCACCAGGTAACGATCTCCTCTGTTCTGTGTTGTAATCGGTGTTAACCTTGGTTAAGTTTTATTGGTTCTGTCTTGTGATTGGTGGTCTGTGTCTAGTCTTGTGTGTGTTGCAGCATAAATGCCGGCCGGGCCGGAAGAATGATGTGCGGTCACCCAGATCCTCTTTGAAGTTGCTCCAGTGTGAGGTCAGTTCCAGCCTGTTTATTCTAGAGTGAAGCACGTATTGAGTCTCCATCTCAGCTACGCCTTCCTGCTGTAGGCTGTGGTACGAGAGGCAGTCAGACCGCGGACCCTGACAGGAGGATCCCCCACAAGGCAGTGCTGTAAGGAAACAAACACAGGAACAGTCGTCTGCTCTGTCTCTCTGTATCTTCTCTCTGGCTGAACAGGCATGAATCGGGGAGAAGCCACTCACCCCTCAGTGGTTCCCACTGGCAGCAGAATCTACCTACTGGCCACCATTGATAGTGAGCCTAAACGCATCATGTGTGACTCAGGCACCCGCCAAGCGTTCCCCTAAAGCCCTGACCAAACAAAGAGTAAAAGATCAAAGGTGACTCTGATCATGATTTGCTTTAGTTTCAGAACTGGTTTCATTAGGAGCTCTGTGAACTCATTTATGTCCAAGTTTCATTAAAGACTCTTAGTTCTGAAGTTTCTCCCGCAGTTGTGTCCTCCATCCTCGCCCGATATGACACTTTGTAGTAGTTACTAAACAAATCACAGTAAGTACTGAATGAAATTAGATTAAATTGATTGATTTATAAAAAAATATTAATAGTACTAAATAATAAAAGTACTAAATCATTAATTGTAGGTACCAAATACTTTATAGTAGATAGTGAATAATAAATGGTAGGTTCTAAATACTTCAAAGTAAATACTATGTAAAATATGGTAGAGATGAACTAATTCATAGAAAATATGAGATGATCAATAGCAGGTACTAAATAATTAATAGTAGTTACTGAATCATAGTAGTGAATACAAAAAAGACTAAATATATCATGAAAATAAAATAAATAAAGTAGTTAATAAAAAATACTGAATAATGAATAAGTCAGTCTTCAAATTAACTAATAAACCTGCAGTCTAACTTGCTTCAAGGCAAAATCACTTTGAATAAAAAATGTCAATAAACCCAGGATGATGAGTTGCATGTCTAATGCTGAATCTTTGTTCAGTTCACTGGACCACAATAGAGTTAAAGAGACACTTTAAGAGCAGTTAAACCGCTGGACTTTCCCCTTCTTTCTCTCTCCTCTCTCTCTCTCCTCTCTGTATCTCTCTCTCTCTCACACACACACTCTGTGTCTCTCTCACTCTCTTTCTCTTTTTCTCTCTGTCTCTCTGTCTTTCTCTCTGTGTCTCTCTCTCTTTCTCTCTCCTCACTGTATCTCTCTCACTCTCTTTCTCTTTTTCTCTCTCTCTTTCTCTCTCTCTCTCTCTCTTTCTCTCCCTCTGTCTCTCTCTCTTCGTTTCTCCTCTCTGTGTCTCTCTGTCTCTCTCTCTTCGTTTCTCCTCTTTTCTCTCTGTCTTTCTCTCTCTCTCTTTCTCTACCTCTCTCCCTCTGTCTGTGTCTTTCTCTCTCTCTCTCTGTCTGTCTTTCTCTCTCTGTCTCTATTTCGCCTCTGTCTCTCTCTCCCCGTCTTTCTCTCCCTGTCTCCCTCTGTCTCTCTCTCTGTCTTTCTCTCTCTGTCTTTCTCTCCCTCTCTCTCTCTCTCTCTCTCTCTCTCTCTCTGTATTTCTGTTCTTCACACTTTCCCCTCACATCAGCAAACATGAAAAACTGTGAAAGTTATTACACCTCCAAAACAGGATATGCTGAGCTGCCCTGGCAGACGCGCCATTGCCTTTCTGTTTTACATAAACCGCCTCTTTCATTTAAAGCTCCATGTCTAGACTATATTTTTATTATCACTAATGCTAGTGGCTAATTAGTGTTTTATTGTCTAATACAGCTGAGGCCTTTTTTCCTCGAGTCTCTTTGTTTTTCCAGGTTTTGTGTGTGTGTGTTTGTGAGTGTATGGATGTGGAAGGGGTATTGCCAGCCAGCCACCCACGCTGGGGCTGGTGGCGAGGACAGATGCAGCGTGGCGGTCTGGGTAAGTGGGCCTGGAGCCTCAACTATTAGTATATGGTGAGTGAGTGGGTGTTGGGGGTGCTGGGTGGGGGTCATGGGAGTGTGTTTTAGGGAGGCGGATAATTCGTGCCAATCTTGGCTGCCCATCTCTCAACTGATGATGCTGTTTCAGTGATTATCTGACATTCTGCACCACATGCAAGAACTACTGAACTATGACATAAAAAATATGCATTAGGACTACTACTACTACTACTACTGCTACTACTACTACTACTGCTACTACTACTACTACTGCTACTACTGCTACTGCTGCTACTACT
>JBBPCY010068966.1:0-12153 GCA_037974405.1 Brachyalestes nurse
AGAGAGAGAGAGAGAGAGAGAGAGAGAGAGAGACAGACAGACAGACAGACAGACAGACAGACAGACAGACAGACAGAGAGAGACAGAGAGGATAGACAGAGAGAAAGAAAGACAGAAAGACAGAGAGAGAGAGAGTTATGAGAGAGGGGGAGAGAGAGAGAGACAGAGACAGAGAGAGAGACAGAGTGAGTGAGAGAGAGACAGAGACAGAGAGAGAGACAGAGTGAGTGAGAGAGAGACAGACAGAGAGAGACAGAGAGGGAGAGAGAGAGAGAGAGAGAGAGAGAGAGAGAAATGAGAGAGAAAGACAACGTGAGAGAGTTAGAAAGGGAAAAGGAGAGAGAGAAAGAGAGAGCGAGGCAAAGACAAAGTAAGGCAGACCAACAGTATAGAGAGAGAGAACGAGAGAGTGACAATGTGATAAAGACAAAACCGACCCTGATAAAGAATGAGTTGTAAAGAGAGAGAGAAACAGAATGCAGCCCAATCAGAAAGTGTGATGACTGAAAAGAGGGAGGGAGAGGGAGGATGAGAGAGGTTAGAGACAGGACAGAGCAGTGGGGGGTTTAGTGACGTGGCACGGAGGTGAAACTGAGGGTTGAGTGGCACCTCTGAGTTCAGAAGTGACGTCTAACACAGTCACCCTAAATCTGAATTAGCAGAACGTCTGATCGAGCAAAATGACTCAACCACGACTCAGCATATCGTTCTGCATGACCCAGCATGGACGAAGCGCTAGTACAGCATGCTAGCATCTCAACTAAACACAGATGTTGTTTATTTCTGAGGCACAGTTTACAACCAGGTAACTGGATGAAACAGTTTTGGATAAAAATCTTTGTTAGCATATGAGACGTAGCATATTGTGCAACCTTACTAACATAAACAAACCAGGTGATACAGTCAGTTAGCATCAAAACAGACACTCATATCTGTCATGGACACTGAAGGTGGATTTTACTTCCAGAAGCTGTACTGAATTAAAATATTTGCTAGAAACTTGGCAGTTGGAGTGACAGTATAAAAGTTGGAAATGCAGTTAGCTATCATCTCAGCTAAAAACTCTGAGTGTGTCCGAAATCGCGCACTTATGTCAGTGCACTGAAATGTAGTGCGTAGTGCGCATTGCGCACTTCCTTCTGTAGCGCACACTGCCGCGGGTAAGTGCTGTCCTAAATGGGACACTAACGTTTAGCACGTAGCGGAAGTGACGGACTAACATTTGATCGTGATTCTCCAGACGGCCAAAATATCTGCCGGCTTTTGTTTACACACTGAATTTCCTCGTGAGTTTATTTGTTTTTGTTTTTGTTTAGTTGCCTCCGTTTGGGCTTGCACCAGCATTTCATTGTTGACCGTCATTATTCAACTCCGAAAACTCCCCTTCTGCTACGTAGTCAAAATGGCGTCCGTTTAGTGTGCGTAGTGTCCACCGTTCCACAGTGTTTTCTGGCCGTTTTCAGTGCACCATCTGGGTACTTTCAGTGCACTGAATTTTGTTAGCATCTTGTTAAAATATTGACGCCTTGCTAAAACAATCACCCAACTCATTTTTTCAAGTTTTTCAGGAAACACACAAAATAAATCAGCTGCTTTTCAATACCATGGGCAGGCCCTTGTCCTAAAGTGGTAGAATCATATTACCTGATTGACTAACAGTGTAGGCAATTTTACCATAGGTGGCCAGCATCATGAGATGATTTAAGCAAAAAAGTCAATTTAGCCAAAAAACGACATAGGCGATTATTTTAGCAAGGTGACGATAATGTTAACATAACACCTAGCATGGCAATACTAGGTAAGGCAGTTCTTTATCATCTCTGACAAAACAAACAAACAAACTGCTATAAAGGACAACAAAGGTGTAGAGTATATCCAGAAGCTGTAATTAATTAAAATATTTGCTAGCAACTTAAGCTGCCTGACACATGATAAACAAACCAGTCTGTTAGCATGTCTGCTAAAACAGTCATCATTGAAATCTGTGGTATAGTTACATCCAGGTACCTAAAGGAAGAAGTATTGGATTCAAGTACTAGTATTACGACTAGAATCTTGTGCTACATAAAAGCAGGAAATGCAGTCTGCAGGCATCCCCGCTAAAACATTGTTGATAGCTGAGGCACAGTTTACAACAAGGTACATGGAGGAAGCAGCATTGGTTTCAAATATTTGATAACATGTGACATAGCATTACCAAGCAGGTAATACAGCTGACTAGCACCTCAGTTAAAACCAGTGATCGCTGATAGCTGAGATTTATATCCAGGTATGGGGTGAAGCAGTACTGGATCAAAATAAAATATTTGTTATCTTTAATGAATATTGCTTAACACCAGTTAATGCAGTCTGTTGTCACTGAACAAGGTATATTTTACTTCCAGAACCAGTACAGAATTAAAATTTCCTAGCAGCTCAACATATTGTGCTGCCTATTTCCTAGCAGCTCAACATATCGTGCTGCCTGATTCGGCATAAATAGCATGTCTGAAAACAGCCATCATTGACATTTGAGGAATAGTTTAAGAAGGAGTCTTGGAGTAAGGTATTGACTAGCATCTGCAACTTAGCATACTGTGCTGTCTGACACAGCATAAAAGCAGGTAATGCAGTCCACGAGCATCTCAGCTAAAACAGTTGATGGCTGAAGTGTACAAGCAGGTACCTGTATTAAGCAAAATTTTATTAAAATATGTGCAAGCCTCTATCAGCCTGTGTGCTGCCACGCTAGCATCTCATTTGTGCCTCTCAAAGCAAATCTTCCCCCAGCAGTGGTTCAGTGGTCTGCCTCTGTCCATCTGCATTGTGCTCCCATATCGATTGCTCCAGTCTGGCTTAATGGGTGCAAATGCATCCTATCCTGAGGACAGGACAGCGCCGCTAGCTGCCAATAGTGCTGTCGCTAACAAGACATGTGCATTACACAGCTATTATCGCCAAGCTGGGAGAGCAGCACTGGATTAATGGGGAAAGTATGAGCTGAATCGAACGCCCTGGTGGCTGTCTTCATAAACCATCACGGTCACTTTCACATAGGAATTTATAGCTAGTCTTCCAGCCTAGAAGAGTTTATCACTTGCTGACACTGCTAAAAGCGATGTTTAACCTACCCATTAGGGAAATGTATAAGATTATGAATTGTTATTGAAGGCCTCTAGTGAAACAGTGGTTAAATGTACCATTACACTAGACCCTCTAATTAGCCTCCAACCACAGATGCCCACAAATCTCAACACTGAAGACTAAGGTGACCACTATTGCAATCTGACAATCTCATTGGCTATACACACACATACCAACAGCCACAACGTAACATGAACAAACCCAGTTTTGGGGCAAAACACAAATGCCACACAAACATTTCACAGGGTAGATTATGTGTTGGCCACAGGCAAGTTCAAATACCTTGACAAACCTTCAATGGGCCTACAACTGGGCCAGTTCGGAACCAGAGTAGACTTGCCATTGCTATGACAGACACGTAAGTGCCTCAACTGAACTGTAATTTTGGCTTAGTCTGCTATTTGGGTTACCAGTAGCTCCGCACACTGAATATTTAAAGTTTAAACAAGGATTACATTCTACCACCACAGTAGATCTATCTCTAATGGAGGAAACATTAATTGTATTTTACCACTGCAGCTGCTCTCCCTCTAGTGGAGGAAACAAAACATTACATTTTACCAAAACATGCTATCACTAATACAGGAGCAGATCCGGACGAAACTTGCCACTCACCTGAACGTCTAGTCTGCTGGATCTGCATCAGTCCTGGACTGAGGATCGGTGGAGGAGGGAGGTATGCTGGAGGGGAGAAGGGCCTCTGGGAATGAGTGCTTCCATTAACTGCCATCTGGACCTGTGGACAGCATGACAGATCATGTCAGAGGAAGAACTGTGGGTCTTGCAGTTTAATTAATGACTTGACCAGACAAAACTACAGTGTTAGAATAGGAGGAACAGACAAGAGACTCTGAAACCACAATCAAAAGACAAATATAAGCAGAGTGAATAAACAAGCAACACCAGGGAATGAAAAGGGAGACATTTCCTTTTAAGCACACTGACTCAGTTCACACCAAAGGTCATAGGTTATGTGAGTCCGAGCCTTGAGTCTCTAGGGGAAAGTCAGAGTCAAGTCTCAAGCCTTTAGAAGAGTTTGTACTTGTTATTAGCTGCAGGCATTGCGTTGTACAAAAGTAAGCACCATCTGAAAACCTTTCAGGTTCAACATACAAACCTTAACCTTCAGACTGAAGGATATAGCAGATGTTCTAATGCAATTAATGCAGTGTTTAAAGGAAAAGAGGCAAAATTACTTGGCTATGGCTGGCTGCGATGCAATGGTTGGCTAGCCTAATAGCTAATCCAGCTGATTTTATAGATAGTTTTAAAGAAACATGATCTGTATCTTACCAAAACTTCAGCTAAATTATCTGAGAGCTTCAGTAGATAGCATGCTACCTATCCAAACTACATACTAGCCAAACATTTCAAATCACTTGCCTCTTTCCTGTACAAACTGTATAAACTGCATGTAGCACGCCACCGTACGCATAGACCAACAGATATAGCATTAGCAAGGTTTGACAGCAGCACTTAGCAAACATGCTAATGATGTTTACAGACTAGTAGAAGCAAACAGTTTAGAGACGTGACGTGACGTGACAAGACATTTCAGACGAACGCAACGTGAAAGTTGGGCAAAGGAGGCGGGGCGCGTGATAGTTACGTTAGTGTCTGCAGCCGCCACTGGGGTAGTGAGGGCAGGGCCATCGTCAGGGGCGACAGAGGTGTGGCTGAGCGTGGGGGAAGGGGTGGGTGTAGCTGCGGATGAATCCAAGCCACAGATCTGTAGCTCTTCCAGGATGGCAGTTGATGAAGAATAGTGACTTAGTGCCGACACGGTTAGCGGCGACCCCACGGGGGACGGCACCAGGCCAGAGCGCTCCGGAGAGGTGTAGGGTATTGGAGAGAGTGCTTTGGGCAGGAGCCCGGACAGGAAGTCAGGCGAGTCTTGGCTGGCACGGCTGTAGGGTGAGCGGCGAGCTGATGGGTCAGGTGATGGAGGCCCAGAAACCGAGGCACTGCCTCCTCTTGACGGGGAAGTATCACACTGACGAAAGGACGATGAATGGAGGGAGGAAGGGAAGGGAAAGAAGATATTAGAGAAATCAAGCTAGCCGAGCAGTGAGTGTTTCTTATGGCAGGGGTGGCCTGCACCATGCTAGGAGTGAGCAATTTCAGCTGTGGGAACAAGAAAGGATGTTAACCTTGCTTTGCTTTCTGAGATACCAAGGCAAAACATACACAAGGACAAAAGATACATCTCTGCATGAATTCCATCTTTGCCGTTAGGTGCACTTGGACAGAACATGCAATGGAGACAGTGGCTGGTTGATAGAATCTGTTGATTAGAAACAGGTAGCAAAGCTAAATAACTGCAGTACCAGAACTTCGGCTGCTGGTCTTGGAGGCACTGCAGGGCTCGACAGTGGGTCCTGGTCTTCAGACTGGGTTCTGGATCCTGCCTGGGGTTCTAAGCCCGTTGGTGCTATCTGGATCGAGAGAGAGGCTGTGTGTGTAGTAGTGGCTGAGGTGGAATCGTGGCGAGGTGGTGGGGCAGGGGGTGCAGAGTAAGTGTTCTCCTTCTTCTCAGGCTGTGGACCAGGATTTAAAGTGTTAGCGATACTAGCTGTAGTCATGGAAGTCCTAGCATTAGTTACATTAGCACTGGGAATGGTACTCTTACTCATATTCACTTTAGAAGCATTAGCTACATTAGCATTAGCCAAGGTTGTGTTAGTATTAATGTTTGGAGGGCTGGAACTGTTTTTATCGCTAGCAAGTTTGAGAGACGAGACCTTGCGCTCCAGGAGTTGGCTGATAAAACTGTTAGCATTAGCATTTGCCTCTGGAGAGTGGCCTGTGTTAGACGCAGTGCTGTGGGTGGTCTTTGAATAGGAGTAGGAGGAAGAAGAGCTGGATTTGATGGAGTAAGAACCAGCGGGAGCGACAGATGAGTCGGACAGGGAACTGTAAGAAGGTGGGTTAGGGGTCATGTGATAGCTCTCTCTCCGAGGGGGCAGGAACGGGACCTGATTGACACACAGGGGAGTCAATGTGGAATCATAAAATGTTAGCACTGGAGGACATGGCAGATTGTCCTGGAGAAAAAAAATGTAAGGTAAGATCACTTCCTGGCATGAATGAAAATAAACGTATTAACAAAACGCTTTTAGAAACAGGGATTGCTAAATGTTCTTCGCACCATACACCATAATCCAATTAAAACTGTGGTCTGTGAAAAAAGACAAGAAATATTTTGAGTGTGTGAAATATGTTCTGCCTTGCAGCTTAAAAGTTTTATACCAAGAACATCTGTTCACAAACTTTCCAGAAAGGACATGAAACATTCTCATTTACTATAAATAGTTAAAACACGGCAAGACTAGCAAAAAAAATAAACATTTTGTGTAAAACAGACACAATGCAAAATATATGATAGAAATGTAACACCACATTTAAGGAATTGGTTTAAATTAGTCCAGTCAAATATTAGTATTAGCTTTTTTAACACTTCCAGTCCAGCCCATCAGTAGTTGTGCAGGCTGAAGTTGTTGCTGTGATAGAATCCGTGACTTTAGCCCTCTCATTCAAATACAGCTTCTTAAATGGATTTTGCCGCAATACCTTCTGCAGGACAGTACTTGCAGGAGACCTGTGGATAAATCAATGAGCAGCAAACTGACAAAAGCAACAACGAAGTGGGGCTCCAGTTGTTTTAACAGCCTCCACTGAAACAAAAATGCAAGAGCTGTAGAAAAAAAGAGTAAGCGGCTACAATCAAAAAGAAGCTGGAACCAATGACTGTACTGATAATATACGGTACTGTGCAAAACTGTATATACATACATACATATGAGTAAATGCAAAGAAAGAAGAAAGCAGTGAAAGTATCAAGATTTCTTTTCTAAAAAGTAGTTGATATTTTGTGAGCTGGTTAGAAGAACACAGGTTTGATTCCAGATTTCTGCTCGATGCCTTCAGTCATTGTGTGGATTTATAAAATTCCATAATCAGCACAGCTGATTAAACCTACTGAAGTAAAAAGAGCAAACCGGGTATTTGATGGAGCTACAAGAAATACTGAGCTCTTAAATGGTTAAGAGGACCATTTGATGATTCTTATGTGTTAAAGGGCGCATTTAATTGAAATCCATGTTTTTTTAAACAAATAGTTCAGTTTTTGTGATGTCACAAAAACCAAAACATGTGCATATATGTGCCTATTCAGCCTACAGTTATTTAGCCCCATGTATTCAAGCTAAAATTAAGAGTACTAATACTGGAACATTTTTTTAAATGCGGGCACTACACAGGACAGCCAATAAGAACAGGGGTCATTTACATGCAGACTTGCAGACAGTTATGCGTTCTAAAGAAGTCACATGGAAATGTATTATTACTGTATTTGGTAAATAAAACTACACTGTCATTAGTGGACCTCATGAGAAAAATAAAAGAAATGTAAGATATTGGCCATTTAAATGTTGAGTGTCCTTACCGGGACGGGGGACTTCTTGTCTTGCAGGTTGGGACGGACGCTGCGAAAACCCTTCGCTGCCAGAGAGGAGCTGCTCGCGTCGCCGTTCCTGAATCCCTCCGTCACACTTCGAGACCGCCACCCATCTAAACATGCACACGCACGTTGGTATTACTAACTTTGTGAGGACATTCAATTGACTTGTGACTGACGTAATACTGGATCTCAGTAACACAACACCTATACTAACCCTGACCCTGACTTTAATATCAGTAACCAAAAGGCAATAATTTTTTTTTTTAGTTTTTCCTAAATTAGTTACATTTGTGGTGAAACAGCATGTTTCTTTGTGAGGACCAGCAAAATGTCCCCACTTCCTTACTATCATTATGAGGACCGTTGGTGCAAAAAAGTGATAAATACACACACAAACAATATATATGATGGAATGCTAACATAATCCCACATATACTATCTAATTTTATATCTAATTTTATGCGCACACACACACACACACACACACACACACACACGCAAACTTACCAGAGTCTGCAGTGTGACTTTCACTACCTGGAAATACAAAGCATGCAAAAATAAAAAATATTGTCATTTCCAAGTGTGAATAAAGCTGAAAATGCTCTGCTAAACCTAATGACTTAAAATTAGGGGCTTACATTTCAGTACAATCATTTTTACACTTTTAAATATAACTTTAAAACATATCGTTTTTAAATACACTGAATATCCGAATATGATTTTATACAGCAATTGAACAGCAAACAAGGGACATCCTGTTAAAGGCCAAAACAAACAAGGAAAAAAAAACCCAGTTTTAATATCTACTATGATCATCTGAGTTTAAGCTATAAGTGGCAGCATAGCGTTAATGAAATGAGAATGGATCTAGTCTACACCCCTATTTCACCATAACTGGCAAACTGTAATAATATGACATTGATAAGAAAAACAATAAAATAACAGACAGGAGGAAGCGGAGGTGACAAATGAAACAGACGAATGATGTAGATGCGGAACATGAATCTCGTACTGCCTCGAGCTACATGAGGTTCAACAGGAGGACAACAGAGACGGGAAAAGAGAGAAGGAGCGAGGGAATGTAAGTACTACCAAACAGCATTACAGACTCTTAAAACCATCTCAACCATTCCAGCTGAGCCACCGGCTCCCATTGAGGACTGAACCTACATCATTGGGTAGCCATGCATGACTGGTGCTGTCCAAACAACATCTTAACACCGTTTTAAATGACCTCTAAGTATGTCAACAGCCAAGCCTAATTAACAACGAAAGCTCCAATAGTCACCTGACTGTGGGTAATAAAATGCAGGTCATCCTCAAACTATGTAACAGCACTGGTCCCTAATTGGAGATTTTTTAAACAGGTTTTTAGGATTATTTGGAGAAACAGGGCCCATTAGGAACCCTTAAGTAGATGATTATGTGTGAGGAACTGCTCCTGCCAACATCATCCATCAAAGGCCTGGAGATCCAGCTGCAGTTCTAGACCAGCTGTCTCAACAATAAAGGTTCAATAAAGGATTTACAGCTGAAGGAAGATGATCTTTGACTGGTATAGAACCTTCACATTATGTTGGAGGTTCCTTAAACTTTGAAAACCATTTACAAAAATGGTTCTCTTGAACATTTCTTCACGGAACCCAAAGTTAATCCATGATGCTGCTCCAAAGAACCATTTCTTGAATCTTCTGTTTAAAGACTTCAGATGTAGGAATATTGTAGGAAGATCTTTGATTGGCATAGAACCTTTACACTATATTTGAGGTTCTTTAAACCATTTATAAAAATGATTCTGTTAAACAGTTCTTTAAGGAACCAAAAGTAACTATTTTATGACTTGATTCAAAGAACATTTTCTTTTTAAAAACTGTAGACCTGCAGCTTCAGAGCATGTCTCAGTTTTTGTTTGTACATTACAACTCACCTAACAGCTCATTAGCAAGCTGGTGAACAACCACTGAATTAAGCAGAAAATTTGAAAACCATTGGTGGAATTCTTCTTTATGTACAACAAAAAGTTATGAGTGATCTCAAAAACAGGTTGATAGGACCACTGAAGCTTATGATCCCTAGAAAGATACCTAGGAGTACGATATCTACCAAATTGCTAGGTTTGAATCTGCAGGTCTGGAACCGCTACATGTCTAATTCTGGTTCCTGAGGGTTCTTAAGGGACGTCTCCAGTGTACAGAGCCTGGCTGAGCCGGAGTGCTCAAGGTTAACTGGTTTAACAGCCGAACAGCCGCGGGGACATTAAGTGAAATTTGAAGAGTCTGTGCAACTGTTTCTGTCTGTGGTTTCAGCTGTATTTTAAAACTTTATGAGATTTGAAAGAAGTGCTGTGTCCTGATATCGCGGGCAGAGTTTCACTTCAGCCTCCCCTATAAAGGGAAACCCTGCGGGACTGTGGCCGCTTGCTAACCCCATTTCAACAAAAACAAGCCTTCAAGTGCTGCTTCACTTGGGAGATTCTGGCGTCGGTTTAAAGACTAAACCCCAACAAGCCGTAACAAGTCATGACCGCCGAGTTAAATAAGGCCCACTGGCATTCTGCTTCTGAATTTTAAATAAAGTCATTCAAAACCTGCCACCTCAAAGCATACCTTGAAAGTGGAGATGAACTTTTACCATCAGCCAGTAGCAGCTACCTGCGACCAATAGAAGGACTAGAGAGCAATGAAGGCTATTTGGAAACAACTGGTATGTACTGGAGGCTATATGAGACCAGTGGTACTAACTGGGACAAATAATGGTAATCTGGGACCAATAGAGGATATTTATGACCTATGTAGATATTTGGTAGAGACTATTATGAACCAGTTGGATTAGTGGAGCCAGTGAATACTAGCGGAGGCTATTGGGACCAAGAGAACATCAGCGGATATTTGGGACCTACAGAAGTTTTTGGAAACAGTGTAGGTTTTAGGTGACCAATGGGAGCAGATAACACCAATGTAGGTTATTAAGAACCAATGAAGGCAATTCAAGGGTACAATGGCTATACTTAAGGTATAATTGAGGGCAGTTGGGATCAGTGGGATTTTTTAAGATTAATCAAGGGCAGCTGGGACTATAAGATTATCTGAGATTGTTTGAGCATTGTTGGGATCTGTTGGGGTATTTGAGATTAATTGAGAGTATTTGTGACCAGTTGGGGTATTTTAGATTAATTGAGAGTTGCTGGGACAAGTTGGGATATTTGAGATTTACTGAGAGAAGTTGGGACCAACTGGAGTATGGAGTATTTGAGATTACCTCAGAGTAGTTGGGACCAATGAGAGTATTTCAGAGTGTATAGAATTTGAGAACAATGGAGCACCAATGGAGGACCAATGGAAGTATATGAGAACTAATCGTATTTGGGACCTGCTGGAGTTTTTGAGATTAATTGAGGGTAGCTGGGACCAATTGGAGTATTTGAGATTAACTGAAAGTAGTTGGGACCAGTGTGAGTATTTGAGATTAACTTGGGTAATTGGGAATATTGGGAGTATTTGAAATTAATTAAGAGTATTTTGGACCAATGGAAGTATTTGAGATTAACTGAGAGTGGCTGGGACAAATTGGGGTATTTGAGATTTACTGAGAGAAACTGGGACCAACTGTGTTATTTTAGATTACCTGAGAGTAGTTGGGACTAATGAGAGTATTTCAGATTATATAGATGGGACTAATTTGAGAACAATGGAGTACCAACGGAAGTTACTGGAAACAGTGGAGGCTATTGAGGCTAATGGGACTATTGGGAACCCTTCAGGCCAAAGCTTCAAGGTGCCAAAGAAGAGTAACTGATTTGATCATTCTACTCATCTGGCACGGTTATTAAAAAAAAAGCAATAAAACCATCTGTGGGCCCAAATAACCATCCTTCAGGGCAGAGTATACCATCATAAAACACAAAAGGAGCCCCCCAGCAGATGAACCAGCCTGGTTCAGAGATGGAGCAGATGGAGCTTTAATACAGACGAGTGGAGAAAAGAGTGATAGCAGGATTTAGTCAGGCCAACAGGTAAAAAACACAGATCGATGCTTGGAGACACTGAGGGAGACTTTTGGAAGACAAATGGATCCAGCCACACACACACACACACACACACACACACACACACACACGTACATACACACTCATTCACATACAAAAGGGGTAAAGCACAGTCCAGGGGTTTGTGCATGTAAATGTGTGTGTGTGTGTGTGTGTGTGTGTTCTGTCTACTCTAGCATTAGTACCTGTAGCACGCGTGTACAGATTGGGGTAACTCTGAACTCTCTTCATAGGCCAGAGAGTGAGAGACAGCGACACACTTTTGCGAGCCCGTCCGCCGCTTTCTGGAGTGTTTTCACACACATCCGCAGTATAACATGCAAAGCATACATCAGAAGCAAAGCACATGCATCAGCATCAGCATGTCAACTCAGTCCATTTAATCAGGAAAAAAAAGAATAAATAAATGCATTAAATAACCCTAAGGTGAAGGAATTAAAATAGGTTAGATGCATTAACAATGTAAAGTATGTATACATAAGAAAAACTAAATGTAAAAAAGCAAGCAAAAGATATAAATTCAGTT
>JBBPCY010068977.1:0-12152 GCA_037974405.1 Brachyalestes nurse
ACTACTGAATTCAAGTGCATTTTAATATTGTGAAGGAAGTGCATGAACAAAGTGCATTCAGAGCAAGTGCTTTAAAACTGCTGAAACATTCTCTGTATGCCTATAACAAAATAGTGTATTAAAACAAAGACTGGCATAGCTCATATAATAAGTGTAATCACTGGAAAACTTTCTTGCCTTTAAAAAAAAAAGGGTCTTGCCTCTTCTGTGCTTCATACTCTGCATGCTGATCGGGATGTTCTGCGAAGGAACCGTGCATGCTGGGGGATGTAGTTTTTCAGTGTGTGTGGCAGTGCGGGGAAGTTTTTCTTTTTATGGCTGCTCCATTCGCGAGTGCTTTTTGCCACTCTAATGCTCTTTTAGAAGAAAGAAAATAAAAGCTCCCATTCTGACCTAGCTCCCCGTATCGTCTCATTTTTGGAGTTGCCAAGCGAACGACGCCTGGTTAGCAGCGGATAACATCGAGGTGAGAAGGCAACACGGTTGTTGATTACGCATCACTGTTTCGGTCGCGTAAAAAAACTTTTTTGCCCTTTTCGGACGAAAACTTTCGGTGGCCGAATATTCGGTGCATCCCTAATAAACATAGATGTACAGTGAAACATTTTTGGTGTACAGTGTGAAAAAATACTTCATTTCTTTATATCTTGCTTTGAATCACCTTCTTGGTGCAAAAATACTATTTTCTGTCTGTCAAACTGTCTTATCTTTGGCATATTGAGTCGATTAAATGAAAAAATGAGAACAAATATTACTGTGATTTTACTGTGACAGGCTGCAAAATACTAAAGATACAAGATGCCTAAATAAAGGACCACTCAGCATTCAGCACCACCAGTATACTGATCACTGCCTGATCTTCTGGAATCTTCTGTACCTGTTTCGTCACTCGTTCAGGACTTAAGTTACATGTGCTTTGTTGTGTCTGAATGATTCATACATAGGTCACTGGCTTAACAAACAAAAACATTCCTCTGAAACTGGTCTGGTTCAGGGACTGGACTGAAAATGAGAGTCTTTGAAAGTCCTTCAGGAAGCCTAGAGAACTTTTCCTCAAGACCACATTAAAATACAAGAATGTCTGGATCTTTGGCAGTGAAATGTGAAGAAATGAGGGAAGTGGCTCAAGACGTTTGCACTACTGACAAGTCAAATTAAAAATATATATAAAACATGCATTATTGTAGTGAGAGCAAGTCTGGTTCACACCAGTCTTTTTACAAAATCTCCTAAAAATTCACAATAAATGTTCCCGGCTATGAAAATAAATAAACACGTCCCTAAAAAAAGTCTCAGAATCCAAATATAGAAACTTCAGCCCAGAATGTCACACAGCTTTCCCTCTCTGCTCTTTTTTGGGTTGTTTTTTTACAGTCTTGTATGTAATCACAGGCTAACGACAGTGCTAACAGGTCCTTTTTTTCCAGCATGACTGATTGGCCCCTCCACTCCAACACCACCCCCAGGCATGGTTGTCTATACCCAACCCCTCTCCAGCAAAGTGCAAAAATAAAAACCATGTTGTGTGTGTTTTTATTTCGTTTGGTGTGGAATTGGGTCACGGACTAAAACCAACCCGTCCCGCTTGACTGCAGCCTCTCTCGCTCTTTCTCTTTCTGTCTCCTCACATGTGCTGCAGTTTGGTGGCTTCTCATTTCACAAAGAAAAAAACATAGATAAGGCTTTACAAAGCAGTGAAAGAAATGAAGAAAAAAAACAGTGTACCAAAACACAGAGACAGTGGGTTTGAGAGAGAGAGAGAGAGAGAGAGAGAGAGAGAAACGGGTACAGACACAAACCCAGAGGAGAGAGAGGCGCAGACACAAACAGAGACAGAGAGAGAGAGAAAGAGAGAGAGGAGAGAGAGAGGCAGAGAGAGAAAAATAGAGAGAGACAGAGACAGAAAGAGGGAGAGAGACAGAGAGAGGGAGAAGAAGAGAGAGAGAGAGAGGTGTGAGAGAGAAACGGATACAGACACAAACCCAGGGGGGAGAGTGGCGCAGACACAAACAGAGACAGAGAGAGAGAGAGAGAGAGAGAGAGGAGAGAGACAGAGACAGAGAGAGAAAGAGACAGAGAGGAGAGAGAAAAAGAGAAGGAGAGAGAAAGAGAGCATAGGGAAGAGGAGTGTGTGCGGTTTGAGCAGCATGTCTGCATGGTGGAGGCGGTGCGGATGCATTAGGGATCAGATTTGAGGTCCCATTGAGTCCGGCCTGCATTGATTTACTGTTGGACGGCTGCCAGGCCGAAGGCAGCAGTGGACACTCACAACACATACAACATGTCCAAAAGTATTCAGACAGCCCTACTAATGAGATTAGAATTCATCTCAATTAATACATTTATCTAATGAGATTAATTAATTAACCTGAGAACTGATTGCTGATGTGAGTCAGGTATGTATGTACGTATGTATGTATGTACGTATGTATGTATGTATGTATCTATCTATCTATCTATGTGGTACATATGAATATACATTCACATTTTATACATACATATATACATGCACACATACACACACATTCTTACATTATTTCATATAATTTGAAACTACCGCCTTGTCATTGTATTTTGTAAAATAAAAGTTAAAAATACTGAGATTAAGAGAATGCATTAATTGAAAGTAATTCACACACACACACATAATGTATCATTCATAAATGTCTATTGTTTGTCTCTTTCTTTGCCCTGCTGCTACATTTACTACACAAAGAAAAAATAATTAAATAAAACCTGGGCGTACATGCAGTCATTGGTCATTGCAGTACACACCACTCACCAGAAGGGGGAGTTATGCCAGAAAACCACACAAACAGACACAAAGACAAAGACTTGGCCACAAAGACCCACCCTCATGAACTGAACTGACCCGAGATCAGTTTATTTGACATAAAACCTGACGGCTAGTGCCTCCCAGAAACAAACTGGGCTGATCTTGGGTCAGTGACTCTCGTCAAGGTCATTATCTGGAGCAGAACCTGTGAGGAAGGAGGAGAAAAAGAGTGTTAGGTAACGCAGTCCTGAAGGCCAGAAAGCAGAGGAAGCATTTATCCAGTACTCGGGTGAAGGAGAGTGAGATGAAGATGGCCAGGAGGAAGGCCAGTCTGAATGAAATCCCTTTCTTGTCCTTGAAAGAGGTAAAATTGGGACGAGAGGTTCATCTCTCGAGTCATTTTGAGAGTCTGAGATCTTTATAATGGGCAGTAATTCAGAACCCATTACCAACATCACTCGGGCTTAAAAGTCTGCTACTAATGTTGTGGGCAGTCAGGGAGCATTTGGCAGTTTTCTCAGTGTTGGAGGGTAAATGTAAATACGTACATTTACTGAATACACACTGGTACACACACACACACACACACACACACACACACACACACACACACACAAATGTATTAGTCAAGGCATGTCTAGTGACTGGGGTTTAAAAAGTAGTGTATTTGAGCTCCTTTAATCTCACTGTTTTACTTATTTTAGTATTAGGCTCTTTGGGATGTAGTTACAAAATAGATAATATATAATATATAAATTATATAAAATTAAAAATTAAAAATTATTATTATGGCAGTATTTTTCATAATAATAAATGGCATTTAATTCCCTTGTATACCAGAATGATAGAAATACACAACCAACACTTCATCAATGATGTAGAATAACAAAGCAAACGCTGTTAGTGTGTGAAGTGAAGTGGATTGAATTGAATTAAATTAAACTGAATTGAGCTGAACTGAACTAAAGTTAAGTGAAAAGAAGTACATTGAAGAAATCAAAATCAGAAACAGAAAACTTTATTGATCCCGGAGGAAATTATGTTACGACTGCACAGACACACAGACTGTACAAAAACCTCAATATGAAACACACTATGCTAAATGTACAAATGCTGGGTATAAATACTATAGATAAGAAACGTACAGTTATGTGAATCACCAATGACACAAATGGCGGTTAGGTTTAGTTTTGCACATAACAGAGATCAGTAGTATGTAAGTAATATTGACATTTACATGGTAAGACTATTGCTTATAATGATAAGATATGGCACATAATGAAATGATTTAGCACCCATTTAGAAAACTTTACATGACACTGCACATGGTAAGGCTACTGCACATAAGAAGATATTGCACATGATAATGTTTTAGCATCTGGTAAGAAAATGATGCACATAGTGATAGACGATAGTAATTTAGACTCAATAGGAAATCGCACAACAAAGTAGCAACAGGCTATTGCACAGATTATTGTGTGGATATGTGACAGAGACTGATGGCAGTGAGCAGGAAGGAGTTCCCATAGTGTTTGGTGGAGCACTTTATGTTGGTGAGTCTGTGGCTAAAGGTACTTCTCAGTTCGACCACCAAACTGTGGAGTGGGTGATCAGCATTGTCCATGATGAACTAAAGTCTAGACAATGTTCCTCTTTCAGCCACACTTTTCCACACTGTCGAGTTCCTCACCCACCACTGAGCCTTAATCAATTTGTTACGTTTCTTGGCGTCTGCCACTTTCATGCTGCCACCCCAGCACACCACAACTGGAGAAAATGGAGCTGGCCACAACAGACTCAGAGTATCCACAACATGGTGTTACAGGCTCTAAAAGGTTGGAGTCTACAAAGGAAGTACAGCCTAGATTGACACCTTTTGTATGTGGCCAGAGAGTTCTTTGACCAATCCAGCTTGTTGTCATTGTGCACACCAAGGTATCTGTAGTCCTGAACAATCTCCACATCCACCTCCTAATGGACAGGGGAGTGATAGGAGATTGTGATCTTCTCAGGTCCACCCCCAGTTCTTTGGTCTTGTTGATATTAGATTTCAGCTGATTCAGCTCATATCAGTAAAAAAAAAGCAGCCCTATGTATTGTACTGGAAGTCAGCTGGGTACAAGGTGGACAGGAATGGTGATAGAACTGTTCGCTGGGGAGCTCCAGTACTACAAAAAACTGTGTCAGACATACGTCCCTTTGTCCACACATTCTGTGGTCTATCAGTCAGGTAGTCCATTGTCCATGCAACTAAGAGAGCATGAACCTGTATAGAAGACAGCTTACTCCCCAGCCGGGCTGGTAGGATGGTGTTGAAGTCAGTGGAGGATTCAAAGAATATGATCCTCAGAGATCTACCTGACTTGTCTAGGTGGCTGTAGGCATATTGCAGATGATGGCATCGCTCACTCCAATCTTGGCCTGGTTGGCAAACTAAAGATGATCTTGCACTGGCCTAACCAGGGGGGCGTAGGGCATCCAGGACCAGTCTCTCAAAGACCTTCATACTGTATGAGTTGAGTGCAACTGGCCTGCAGTCCAATGGGGCACTAGGGCACACCTTCTTCAGTACCAGAAACAGACACAATGTTTTCCACAGCAAAGGTACTTTCTTTGGCACTGAGGCTCAAGTTGAAGATCTTTAGCAGTACTCCACAACTTGAGCACCTGTTGGCTTATGCCATCTGGGCCTGACGCCTTGGCAAGATGGAGTCTGCAAAGTTCTCACCTCACGTGGTCTCAGATCAATGGGTGTTGGAGTCATCATTGGCAGGAGGAGAGTGGGTGAGGCTGTAGTAGGTGAGATGGTGGGAGATAGGGGAGAGGTAGGATGGCCAGCCATATTCAGCATGACGTTGATGGAGGAAACAGGGGCACTGGGTACCATGTGGGTCTTGCTGGAGCTGGAGGAGACCTGCTGTCGAACCTGTTAAAAACAGGTAAAACTCATTGGCTCTCTCTTCATCACCATCAGTCCCCTGGGTGCTGATCTTGAAGCCTGTGATTGTCATCATGCTCCTCCAAGCATACCTGGCATTGTTCTATTAAAGCCTTTGCTCTAGCTTTCTCCTGTAGCTGTGACTTCCCTTTTTTACATGCTGTCGTCACATTGGCCGATCGAGGAATGTAAACAACAATGACATGTGAGAACTCTCTGGACAGATAATACAGCCATAGCCCCACTGCCACCAGTTCAATGTCCGTGTTGTAAGTGAACTGAAGTGAAGTGAACTGAAATTAACTGAACTGAATTGAATCGAATTGAACTGAAGTCAATTTAACTAAAATGAATTCAAGTGAAGTGAAGTGAAGTGAACTTAACAGAACTGAATTGAATTGAAGTGGATTGAATTGAACTAAAATTAAGTGAACTGCAGTGAAGTAAACTGAACTGACTTACCTGAATGTCTTCCTCTGTCTGATTGTAAACCAGTCTCAACTGAGCCACAGGGCCAAGTGTTAACCCAGAAGTTCAGAGTGCTATAAATCTTGTCTCCTTTGTAGGCCCGTTTTCTGCAGATCAGACTATGGAAGCAGTCAGAGGTGAAACAGAGGGGCAGGAGAGTTTCACACGACAAATTCAGAGGGTTGAACGATGGCTCAAAACAAATGGAGCTCTTTATTCTGCATAATGACCTGAACTGCACTTCAAATAGGCGGAACCCCTGTTGTTTTAATGACGAGGATCATGTACGTTCCTGCCTCTTACACACATACTCGCGCACACACACACACACACACACACACACACACACACACACACAGGATGGCCATTTGCAGATCGATACAGCCATTTGTAGGTATACAACCTCATAATTGCCACTTTGGAATCATACAATAGAGCTGATAACATCTCTGCAGGACACTAAGCTCCATTAAAGTCCATCACCATTAAAATTATCAGCCTGTGCATAAAAACACAGGCAAAAATATTTAAGCATCATGACAACACCACCCATTAAAAGTCTGGGGACACCTCAGCATGTTTCCAAGATAAATTAGCATGTTTTTTTTCCTGTCGGTTTGCAATAATGAAGCATATTAAAGTCTTATCTTCTTCACAGAAAATAATACTGTCAGAGTGATGAATGTCAGTGACAACATTAGCTATTATCCAGTTTGAGAATAAGGCCACGGATAGTTTTCAATTTATTCTGTCGGCAGCCAACACCTTTCAAGGTTTTCACCCAATTTAGACTCAAAAACAGGGGCTCATCGAGTTACAACACAGTTCTATTCATACAACAGTGACATATCCTGAATTTTGGTTATTTGGTTAGTTGTAAAATCATAATCTAGAACATAAAAACACAATTAAACCACAGAAAAAGGAAAAGGACACAAATATACTGCACTTGTACACTGTAGTGTACTGGGGGACGCCAACTCCCTCTTCTTCTGCCGTGCACAACCAAACTAGTTTGCCTACGTATTCTGTAAGTACAGCGCTAACAGTGTAAGCCGAAACACTCACGTCTCACTTTTTAATGAGAGTAAAACATCATATGCAGAGACCTGTAACTCGAGGATGCCCTGTAAGGGTTTTAACAATAGTTTCAACATTATTCAGGCATAATCTGCCTTTTAGGCCTATTCCTGTGCAGACGTTTAAGCGTTTCAGGGCAAACGACATGCCTTTGTTGATTTTATGAGTGCACAATCTCGAAAACTGACAGATTTCAATGCACAATCACTCTTTAATTAGTGAATTTCACATTCATTTAGCCATTAGTTCATTTTGTGTAAAGAAATGAACCATTTCACACCAAACCTACTTTGAATGGGTTTTGTTTAGAAACACTGAATTATGAGGGAATTTTGAAATTTTGTGGTGGAATTGTAAATTAACAGTTTTATGGAGGGGATTATTGAAGCACCCCTAAAAAGGCTGTTGGTTATAAGTGTAATGAAGTTGTCACTTAAAGGGTGTGTGTGGAAAGTTCTGTCACTGCACAATCAATATGATTGAGTCTCTCCATGACCAAAAAAACACACAGAAACAGCAACAACAACACTATTCTAGCACAGAGAGAGAAAGAGACAAAGAGAGAGAGGGGGGCTATAAAGCTCTTCTAGATGGTAAACTTGACATTACTGGTCTGCAGTTACTCTCTTTCTGCAAACTAAAGCTCAGACAAAAAAAAAAAACACTACACTATCGCCGCTATCTCTGCCTCCATTCACTCTTCACACTGTATTTGCAATCTCCCTCACTTCACTATTACAACTAATGCTCTCTCTCTCTTCCTCTCTCTATCTCATTCCATGTCACCTCTCCTACCCTGAAATAAATTCTATACTACAGAACAGCAGCTTATCAGGATAACAGGGAGTGAGCTAGAGAGCGGATGAATGGATAGATAGATTGATAGATACTAGTGTAATACTAGTGTAATGAGTATAATAATGGTATAACAATAATATAAAAATTAGTATGATGGTAGCATAATAGTATATTAATGAGTATAAATATAATAATATTAAAATTATATTGTAATATTGAACGTATTAATAGTATAATAATAGTAGGGTAAAACCATCCTCACTACACACAATGTTCCTGTTTACAACATCCCAAGGGATGTAGTCCCCACAAAGAGCTAAACACACACACACACACACACACACACACTCTCTCCCTCCCTCACTCACACACACACACACACACACACACACACACACACACACACACACTCTCTCCCTCCCTCGCCCCCACACACACACACACACACACACACACACCCCCCATGCCCCTCCCTCACTCACACACACACACACACACACACACATACACCCACACTGCTCTTTGTCTGCTTCTCTCCTGTCCTCCTACTCAGATGAACCTCATCCAGGTTGTTTGGAGAGAAGATCTTTATGACATCCATCACTGAGAGAGAGAGAGAGAGAAAGAGAGAGAGAGAGAAAGAGAGGGAGAGAGAGAGGTCCTGCATTCGTTCAGATATTTAAACATTCCCCTCTTTCATTAGTTCTGAGGAACAGAGCACAGGGGAGCACTATCAGCCAAAAAAGTATTACCTCTCTCTCTCTCTGTCTCTGTTTCTTTCTCTCTCTGTGATATTTGGCCAGAGCCCATGAGAAGGTGTGTGGGTGGAGGGGTTGATCCATAAGGGAAAAGAGAGGAGTTTTTCCTTTCTCCATTACACATAATGCTCTCTCTCTCTCTCTCACTCATCTTTTCCTCTTTGCCAAAACGATTTCCATCTGGGCTGAGTTCCAGCCAGGCCACTTCTCATCTACCAAACACAGAGAGAGAGAGAGAGAGTGAGAGAGAGAAAGAGAGAGAAAGAGATACAGATGGAGAAGGAGACAAAGGGAGACATAGAGAAAGGGTGAGACTCGCAGATGAAGTCGGAGTACACCAACATTTACACACACCAGCTTAATGTTTTAATAATTAATAATGTTAACTATATTACACAGACACTCATTTAGACATGTTTGAGCTGGCAGTGTTTGTTCTAAATCAGAATCAGTCTGGTGTGAATTAGTAAATCAAACTGGTGAACAGTCCAGTGTGAATGAAGTGGTGAAGACCCTGATCCACAGCTTCAAAGGAGAACCTCCGCCCTGACTGACAATCTCTCTATCGCTCTTTCTCTCTCTCCTTCTCTCTCTTTCTCTCTCTCTCTCTCTGAATTTCACTTAAATTCAAGGTGCTTTATTGACATGACAAATTAAGCTAAGTTTGTATTGCCAAAGCCTATAGAATTCAAGAGTTTTACATTAGGACTGAACGCTCTTTCCTCTTTGTCTCTTTCTCTCTCTCTTCAGTGTGGAAGTGAGTCTGAGGGACTGTGAAATCGTGAAGCATCAATCTGCAACTGCTGCAGCTGCAAAAAAAAAAATCTGGCCACAGCCGGCAGTGAACAAGAACCAGAGCTCCAATTACACATAACAGGAATCAGAGAGAGAGAGAGAGAGAGAGAGAGAGAGAGGTGCCATTCAAATAATTGGAAAGACAGAATGGAGGAGGGGCAGAGCCTGAATGAACAGTTGGGGAAAGTCCCTTTTCTCTCTCTCTCTCTCTCTCTCTCTCTCTCCCCTCTCTCTGAATCATCAATGGACCCACTCAACTGAACTCCAGTACAAGTTTTAGCTGTACTGCACTTTTCCCTCCATTCATCCCCCTGTACTCTCTTTCAGTCTTATTATTAAAATGATAAAAGGTGAATGGGCTTCTGGTCTCATTTCATACTAAATGTCTGTAATAACTATGTAACTATACCTTAATAATGCATGCAACAACAATGTAACAACTGGTCCTATACTAATGTTACAGCAGGGTTATATGTAGCATGTAATAACTTTTTTTGTTTCTTGTAATTACCTGTAATAACAAATTATAAACTTGCTAATACGTGTGTAATTACATAAGCCGCACAACTGTAACAGTAAATACATCAGCAGCAGTTACACATGTAGTTACATGCATTATTAATGTGTAATTACACAGTGATTACAGAGAGAGCGAGAGAGGAGTGAGAGCCAGGACAGTTATGCTGAGTGTTGGGGGAGGGGGAGGACCACCCTACCCACCCAGAGAGAGAGGGGACAGTTATACTAAATAATTGGGGAGGGGAATTAATTTAATTTACAGTAATAGAAATACAGGGCTTTAAGAAGAACAAAACGCAAAACACGAGAACACTTGAGATGCTGGACTGCTGGAAATTCTGGACTGCAGCTGCGTCAAAGGGCAGCAGCCAATCAGCAGCAAGGAGAAATAAATAGCGTTCTCGGATTGGCTACTTTCAAACTTCCCCCCTTAGAGTAGTGCAGGGGTTATAGTGAACAATTATTAGCTCGGTTCTCAGGAAAAAACTGCTGATACGCGTTAAAGTGAGGTGTTTCTGTACTCATTCATTCGCTTATGTTTAGTTTTGCAAAGGCCAGACAATCAAAGAGGACTAAACTGTCCAATAACAAACCATACTTTGTCTTTCAGAGATTTCCAAATGGTTTATAGGAAAAGAAAGCCTCTGAAAAGCATGAATAAAAAAGCAAACAAATACTATGTGGCAAAATGCATATAAATGAGTGTTTACAAAAAATGAAGCCAGGAAAGATATACAACAAAGTGCTGATTTGGAGTCCAGATGGCATGCTTTTCATACCTCCGAATTTCTGCCCGGTCATTCCTCCGTTCTCTCCGTCTGAATCAGACACTGCATCATCCATCTTGTACTTTTTCTTCCATTCCTCATAGCTGGAGCAGAGTGAAGGAATAAATCCTTACAGCACTAGAGGCATTTAAGAGGGGCTACGCTCATCACATTATTTGTTTGAAATATATACGTAACAAATAATAAAACAGATAAAAGGATACAAATTCTTCTTCTTTTTCTTGGCATTGATCACTTGTCCGCTCTCTGTTTTTATCTTGTTCTTTTTATCTCCTTTTCCCGTGTCATGAACAAAGCGTTTTCTCTTCCGATCCCTGGAGAGTCAGAAGAAATATTTAAATATTTTATATGCTGCTGATTTCAGGGCTGTTTTGCTGGCTCTGGGTACCAAGCTGTCTGTCTTCTCACCATTTCATCATGTGTTTGTGTTGGTCGAGTGTGTTGCCCTCATCACCCATCAGATCCAACACCGCTGAGGAAGCCTGCTGCTCAAACGAGTTGCCTTCTGCCGCAAGGCTAAGTCTGACAAAAAAAAAATTATTAGGACTCCAGTCACCACAGCATAGGAGCTAAATCGGATACGAACAACATGTGAAAGTCAAGGTCATACCCTCTCTCTGAATTAAAGTCTTTGGGTCTATAGGGAATGTAAAACTCTTCATCTCGACCCGACTGCCTCTTCTTCTTGCTCTTTGGCCTGTCCACTTCCATTTCTTCATCCTTCTTCCGTCTCTTTCCTCCAACCACCTCTGAGAACACACCCTGGTGGAGGATTAGTACAGTAACAAAAATTAGACAACTGCACAGTACCAACATGATATCATGATATACCAAAACCATAAATAAATGAACAACGAATGCCCAAAAGTATCCAGACACCTCATCTAACTGGCGAATTCAGCTCTTTTACGAGAGCTGGATTTGGATCACACCAGATATCTGTCGGGCATCTAAGTGGCATCACTGAGCCTCTCGGGTGGCGCCTTTGAAAAATTCACAGAGTGATCATGAGCTGATTCGCGAGCCTGGAGAACACGCCGATTTGCTTCTGGTCTGGGGCTTTGTTTGGGACTTCCATAACCTGTCATGAGTGGAAAATGAGGGTCACCATGTCCAGTGGACGGTCTTCCAGTCATTAATTACAGAGACGGTCTTCCAGTCATTAATTACAGAGACGGTCTTCCAGTCATTAGTTACAGGGACGGTCTTCCAGTCATTAGTTACAGAGACAG
>JBBPCY010068998.1:0-12151 GCA_037974405.1 Brachyalestes nurse
CGTGAACTAGTTCATTTTTATTTGAATGAACTGTATTTTAAACTAGTTCTTTTTCAGTGTGAACTGGCACAACACTGTGGACGAGGATGGCAGGAGTTTGAAATAAAACAACAACAATTATAGCGACTATTTTGGTCTGATATTTGTTCAAGAGAACATACGCTTATGAAATATCATTGTTGTACCTCTTGTGCGACTATTAAAACCAGAAAGAAAAACTTGCCCAACCCATGGTTTTCGTAGTCCATTATGACCACACACACCCAATTGAGTTTCCTGAAGGAAAGCAGTTCTCAAAGACTTTAGATGAAACATCATTTTAGATCTTTTAACAGGACTCCCCAGCCCCTTGGCATTCCAATTCCCAAACAGGATTGATCCTAAGTCGTCTCCTTCATTATAAATATATAAAGATAGCTTAAAAAGTGATACAACAGAAGCAAAGACAAGCCTAGTGAAGTGACTTACAAGCAGCCAAAGATGAGGAACATGTGGAGCATTTAAAATACAAATTACCCTTGGGACAAACCCCATAAACCCAAACACACACAATAAATTAAAAATGAATAAACAAAATAACAATCAAAAAGCAAATCCGGACGAGCAGCAGGTACGCACGTCACCAGCTAATCAGGTGGTTCTTGCAACTCCATTAAATAATTAAAATGTAATTACACCTCATTTAAACGGTCATATGGTAATATAAACACTTGAAGAGACAACCTCTTACACAGTCGAGAATTTTACTTCAAACAAGGGTGGACATTATAACCAATAGTGATGGGCACGGCAGTTCTTAGTTCACTGAAGAACTATCAGTTCACTAAAAAGATCTGTTCAAAAGATTAATTCACCTAATCACCGAATCATTCAGTGCATGGCGGGAGGAGCTGTGACTCCGACTTCCTGAAGTGATACACGGCTTAACGATTCAGGTTTCAGTTCGGTTCAGTTCACAGACGAGAGTGTTGTGGCTGTGTTGCTGTGACAAACACGTCTGTAAAAATAAACTTGTTTATAAAGACTTTTTAGTGTCCTGTCCTATGGCTATTTAACAGGTCTACTCGGCAAATTGGGCCCAGTGAGTGATCCGTTCACTGAACGTAAACCCCACAGCACATTCAGTGAAGGATTCACACTGAACATGCACCATTCCCTTGCAAATTGTCACAGTCAGTTATGCATTTTCTCGGGTAGTGGGTAGCTACACCAAACAACAAAAGGTTATTACAAAATTGTTTATTATACTGTAGGAACTATACATCACATTACAAATAACCAAGAAAAATAAATATGTACTAACCTACAACTGTGAGTGCAAAACAAATATTAAATTGAGAGCAAAATAACAAGATAAAAACTCTTTTAAAAACTGTGCATTCAGAAGAAAATAAATGTGCAATATAAAATAAATATCAAATCAAGTGCAAAATTACATGGTAAAACCAAGTATAAATACTGTGCATTCAAAAATTAAGAAAATATCAATTTAAATGTGCAATGTAAACGACAAAAATATCAAATCAAGAGCAAAATGAAGATCAAGTATAGATAGATAAGATACTTTATTTATCCTGAGGGAAATTCTTTAAGAGGCTGCCTTCTGTAACAGCGCCAATAAAATACTGTGCATTTAAAAATATTAAGAAAATATCAATGTGCAATCAAAAAAATTTAATGTGCAATCAAAAAGAAAATAAATAGCCTAATTTTAGTGCTGTAAGTCATTAAAATAAAAAATAGAACAAAGACACATCCATACACTAGGTGCCGGACAAATGAAATCCAAACAGGATCATCATGACTCTCTCTGATGGGACAGATAGCTAAGATACTTTATTTATCCCGAGGGACATTCTTTAACAAGCTGCCGTACTTCATCATCTCACAAAGTCTTGGATAGACCATCCCTCGACTTTTCAACCATGTGAAGGGGTTTGAAGACCTCGGCACTAGGGTTTCTGCCACAAAAGCACGGACTTCCACTACAGCCGTTGGATTTTAAGTAGTGGTCACCTGTGCAGAGACTTGCTGTTGAAAGTCTTTCCAGAAGGCACTCTCCTGAGTGGAACTCCTTCCTTGTGCTGAAAGAAAAACAAGGTTTAGGCCTGATAGTAATAATAATACTGTATATTGTGATTGTGATTATTATTTATAACATTATTACTATTAGTAATAAGAGTATAAAAAGCACATTTATAACCAACAGTACGATAAGTTCTAGTTATTTTTGATTTAGGTCAAGCCAGACAGGCAGGAGCTTGATTGGCAGATTTATGACTTTGGACTTGGAAATAAGCGCATCAAAATCCACTCTCGTTAAATCCCGACGAAAGGTAAGTCTGAACAAACAGCAGCCACCTAAAGAAGTCAGACTGTTTCATCTTTCCTCATATAAAAAAGACAGCACATATACTTTCCTTGAGCAAGCACATCAAACAATGGTGGCCGTCCATCTTTTAAAGGTCCCAGGTCCCACCTTCCCAGCTTGTTGTCCTCGAACTGGCCAATCGATTGTCCTGGGCGGTGCCACACCAGGACCCCCTATACTGTTCGGGCACTGCCTGAGAAAAATAAATCAAAACAAACACACATGACAAACCCACCACCAAGAAACAATCAACAAAATAATACCCGTAGTGTGGGGACACAACACAGAAAGCACATTTTGGGGCCTCTATCTAAACTCTAAAGCAAGACTTTGTCTAGACTTTTCCCTAAACCAATGATTATATGTGTGTCACAACTGTGAAGTGGTATCTGTAACTGACTTTTATTTTCACGATGAGACCTGCTGTTCTTTTACACTGTAGACAGTATTCTATAGTGTTGACAGCTCTAACACGGTATGTAAGGGAAACACATTTAGCAAGCAGAATGGAGGTTTTTTTTATTTGGCCCATCAGTAATGTTGTATCCCACACCTCAGCCCGGTAGATGGCGGTAGCACACACCGTTTGTAAACCGTCACTAAAACCGGCAGAGGGAGAAGAAAAAGAAGCATGAAGTGGAGAAGCAGCGGCGGTTCGGAGTGTTTTAGAGAAACAGAAGCTGAAGGTAAAGAGCTGCTTTACACCTTTTCGGTCTTTACCCCGTTTTTTTTTTACTGTCTTGTGTGTGTGTGTGTGCGCGCGCGCCCTGGGTGTTGCAGGGTCTCCGCGTATCCTTGAAAGGCATTAAAAAGTCTTTTTATTTTATTTTTAACAGCACAGTCAATGAATAAAATGATAAAACTGATTAAATGAAAATGTGTGTCTATTGCCATAAAACCCACATTTGTATAACTAGTAAAAGTCTTTAGTGTGTTGGCCTGAAATTTTTTTTTACTCCTATAGTCTACACAATAAAATAAGAACAATTTAGGATCAGCTTTTTTGCATGGATATGGGAAAGGCTGCTTATCAAAGTTCTGTGTGTGTGATTTCTGTCTCCCTGGCACTATATTGGTAATGCGTCCCAATACTTTTAAACTCTAGATAGATTTAATTCACAGTGCCTCTCAATGGACAAAAGTATTGGGATGTAGCGCGTTCAACAATATTACATTATATATTTCCTTAGTTATCGTCACATGACCAGCATTTTTCTTGCGTCCCGTCTCGTTTTTGTCACGTGATAAATGTTCGTCGACGACGATATTTAGTGATCATTTTCGTTGAGAAAGCAACACTACCTGAGGGTCCATGTAAAATTTTGCTTCTCTAGGTTACAGGGCTGTCATGTAAACATTGGGTCCTCTAGGTAGCCGGGGGAAGGGCAGCTCGCTGCAATGCCTGTTGAAAATCGTTGTAGGCTGCCGGCGATTTCCGCGAACCAAAGGAGGCAAAACTGGCATTTAAGTATCTATACTAGTGCTAATTGATATCGAAATAAGATTAGTATCTGAGAATCGATTATTTTGACAACCCTAGTGTGAACACTTATGTAGCTATTGCCTCCCTATTGGCTGGGTACATTAACTCGTAATCGTGTTAACACATTATTTACTTAATGCTGCCAATTAGTGTATCGTGCGTTAACACTTTTTTTTTTTTAATCATCCTTTAATATTGAAAGTTTTTTGCTCTTTGGGCTGGCTGGTGTTCATGGGCGTCAGACTGGGACTTTAATGACACTGCATTCGGATACAGAGACTTTCATATGGAGTTGGTCCCCTTTACAGCTGCTATAATGCTCTGGACTCTGAGGGAACAGATTTTTCTAAAATAAATTACATAAAATGTGAATTCCCTGTAGTGGCAGGTAACTTTGTTTTTTTGTTTGATTTGATTACATTAATGTTTAAGTTGAAAGTTTGAAATATTTGAACTGCAGTCGTGTAACTTAAAGGGAACACTGCTGGGAAAAAGCTCCTTATTTGTTTAAAGTGTTTGTAAACCAAATGGCATGGGGCAGGCTTTCCCTGAGTGAGGGACGCCGGTTCATTGGGCGGTTAGCTTCTTGGCATGCAGGGTTCGGATTACTGTGTGTCTTGCTCCTGGCGGAGATGGGTGTGCTGTCACCGCTGGCTGCCGGGGGCTCCTGCGCTGCAGTCGCGGGTGGCCTATGTCTGGGGCCTCCCCCTCCACCTCTCGGGGCTGGTGCATAGCCTCTCCTGGGGCGTGCGGCTGGGGTCCCATGGCCTCTGATGGACTCATGGGGTCCTGCTGCCTCCTGGGCGGTGTGGTTGTGGCCCCTCACCATCAATGTAAAATATTTCGTGACAAACTCGGACACTACATGTGCACTCACATTTACACAGGCACATACACACACGTTTACACACGCACATGTCCACTCAGACACACACACTCACTCACACACATGCGTACACATAGGCATATGCACACACTTATACACACACGTGTAAACATGCACACGTCCACTAACACACGCACAGATACACATTTATACACGCACATGCACATACTTATGTGCACACACACGCACATGCACAAATGCACAAAAATACACTCACTCACACAGGCATCAGAGATGTTCACAAGTCCAAGTCAAGTGTAAAGTCTTTGTGCTGGAGTCCAAGTCAAGTCTCAAGTCTTTAAGTGGCAATGTTTTCAAATAGTGACTCTAAATGTGGGATTTTTGAGCTGTAAATGTTGAGCTCTGAATGTTTAGAAGATATGCTAATTGCCTTCGCCCCGCAATTACAATTGGCTGTTACTTACCATATGGCTGGACTGTGTGTTGTGATATGCCCTCACCAAAATGGAGGATTTGCCTTAAATGATCTTAAAACTAAATGTTAAACATGAAAAATATATTTCGCACTGTAAATGTGAAACTTCACAGTTAGATAGGCAAGGGAAGGCAAGGCAAGTTTATTTATATAGCACATTTCATACACAGAGGTAATTCAAAGTGCTTTACATAAAAGGAAGTAGAATAATCATAAAAACAATGATCACAACAATAAAACCAAAAAAATGTAAAATGTATTTAAAACAAGTTTAAGACCGTTAAAAACAGAATGCAATCAGTTTGGACCTAGCATAGTGCTCATTCAGTAAATGCACAGCTAAACAGATGAGTTTTGATTTAAATGTAGCTAATGTTTTAGGAAGCGGATTCCAACTGCGGGCAGCATAATATCTAAAAGCGGATTCCCCTTGTTTTGCGTGAACCCTTGGTATTTCTAACTGACTTGATGCTAATGATCTGAGTGGTCTGTTAGGTTTATATTCAGTGAGCAGTTCTGCAATGTATTTAGATCCTAGACCATTGAGTGATTTATAAATATGTAAAAGTACTTTAAAATCAAGTCTAAATATAACTGGAAGCCAGTGTAGGGACCTGGGGACTGGTGTGAGATGCTCAAATTTTCTGGTTCTTGTCCAGTCTAGTGAGGAGACCATTACAATAATCCACCCTGCTTGTGATAAAGGCATGATTACGTTTCTCCAAGTCTTGACTGGAAACAAAACATCTAATTCTTGCAATGTTTTTGAGATGATAGTATCATGAGTCATCATGTGGTCGACACATCCCACAAGGACACTGACAACGCCACACAGCCACAACAAGCACTACTCACAGACACCAAATCGGCTGAGCCCTGCCCACAGAGCTCCTGTGAAGGACGCTGAAGGACGATTTACTGGTATATCTTATATTTCTTTCCCATTTCATTCCCACCCGTGACAAGAACACCTTGGACCATGTTTACACTAACATACGCGGTTCGTACAGGGCTGCACCGCGTCCCCACTTTGGACAGTCTGACCGCATCTCTCTGTTCATGTACCCGGCTTACAGACAGAAACTGAAACGATCAGACCCTGCCACCAAACCCATCAAACTCTGGACCTCAGAGACTGAGAGCATCCTGCAGGACTGTTTTGCCCAGACAGACTGGGATGTGTTTAAAACTGCAGCCAGCATGGAGGACTGTTCGGTCAACATACATAAATATATATATATAAAACACCACACACAAGACTACAAGGTTCTGTCACAGCATTGACTGTAGGTGTGTATGTTGTTTTTGTGCTGTTACAGTGTTGACCGTAGGCGTGTATGTTGTTTCTGTGCTGTTACAGTGGTTGCCGTAGTATTGCCGTTGTATTTCGTTCTTTGTTTGTTAGGCTGTTTTTCAGATGCAGCTTTCATTTGGATCTCTTCTTTGTCTTTGCTAGTTTTATCTCTCTATATTGTCTCCTTTACTCTTCTCTTTGTCTTCAGTTGTATCTCTTTATTTCTCTATTTTCTCTACCACTGCCTGATCTGGCAATGAAATGAAAAAATAAAGATATTAAAGATAACAAGAGGGACTTATACTGTTAAATGTCTAAACAGGTTTCACATTGATATTGTGTACCGATTTATGTACGGTGTAGATTTTGTAAAAGAAAACAACACTTAAATCTTTTTAAAATTAAGTCTGTAATGTAACAAAATGTGGGAAAAGTGAAGGGGTGTGAATGTATCTTGGGTACTATTCTATGGCTTTTGTCTTTTTTAGCTCAAATTTATCTGGGCTGGGATTTAGTCATAAATGTATCAAGCTGTAGGTTCAAGAGCATCACAAGGAATGTGTTGTTCACTATTCTGTTGCACTTGGCACTGATTTATTTCATTTTTTATGTTTATCTTACAGAAATAAATTATAACCTGCAAGTCGTCTTGTCCTACTGCCCACCTACGTACACAGTCAGAATTTACATCCACGACTTGATGCCACAGTGAGGGATATCTGTGAGCCCAGAGAGGAATATGTGACGATGCTGATCTCCAGAGAGGTTTAATCATTCATAAACCCCAGACTTCAGAAAACGTCCTCTGCTAACCTTCTCATCAACACATTACCTCACGGATAAACACAAAAGAAGGACACCTTGCCAGTGGGGAAGGTGTTTTACTGATAGTCATAGTCTCAAGATACACCAATGCATTAATAGAGTAGAGAAACTGTATCACTGCTCAGAGTGTGGGAAGAGTTTTAACCAACAAATTAGTCTGAAAACACATGAGCGCATTCACACTGCAGAGAAACGAATTACTGCTCAGAGTATGAAAAGAGTTTTATAGAGATGGATACCCTCAAACAACACCAGTGCATTCCCCCTGGAGAGAAACCATATCTGTGCTCAGAGTGTGGACAGAGTTTTACTCAGAAGGGTAGTCTCAAATCACACCAGAGCATTCACACTGGAGAGAAACCGTATAAGTGCTCAGACTGTGGACAGAGTTTTAGACAGAAGTGTACTCTCAAAAGACACCAGCGCATTCACACTGGAAAGAAACCATATCTGTGCTCCGAGTGTGGACAGAGTTTTAACCAACTACATAATCTAAAAATACACCAGCGCATTCACACTGGAGAGAAACCGTATCAGTGCTCAGAGTGTGAACAGAGTTTTAGAGAGAAGCGTATTCTCAAAAGACACCAGCACATTCACACTGGAAAGAAACTATATCACTGCCTAGAATGTGAGAAGAGTTTTAACACACTAGATCATCTAAAAATACACCAGCGCATTCACACTGGAGAGAAACCATTTCAATGCTCAGAGTGTGGACAGAGTTTTAACCAACTACATCATCTAAAAATACACCAGCACATTCACACTGGAGAGAAACCATATCAGTGCTCAGAGTGTGAAAAGAGTTTTAGCCAGAAGTATCATCTCAAATCACACCAGCGCATCCACACTGGAGAGAAACCATATCAGTGCTCAGAGTGTGAATGAGGTTTCTCTACAAAGCGTAGTCTCCAAAATCATCAGAGCAGGGATTGTATCACTCTTTAGAGTGTGGAAAGGGCTTTATATATGAAAATGAAGGATGTATCAATATAGTGGAAAAAATTGTGGGTAACACTGTTGCCTCAAAGGTCCTGTTGTTCAATTCCCTTTCAGGCTGGTTAGATTTCTTTGTGGGTTACTGTCCAAAGTCCTTTTTTCTATTCATTATGTGAATAATACGCTGTCAAAATATGGGGCATGTGGACAGCCGGGCAACTGATCTTTGAACAACTGTTTTGAACTTCTGTAACCTTTTTCAACTAGTGCAGTTTGCATGTCAATTAGTTTTTAGTGTGGCTAGTTTGAAAAACATTTAAATGTATTAATTTTGTATCGCATGTTTATTTTTAGCTGGTGCGGATTTTATCAGAACACTTTATAAAAACTTTTATTTTATGCGTATTTTATTGTTTTCTTAACTATGTTTACATAAATTATTCACTAAACCTTCATCGTGGCATGGAATAAAGAACTTTTTTACATAGCAGGGACTGCACGCACCCTGGTTGGTAAGCAAGTTTTGATCAAAGGTGTGAATGAAGTGGGTAGGTAATGGAAATGATTTTTTTTCCAGCCACATGCAATATAAGGGTACTGCAATGGCAGGGGTTGCTACGGCCGAAGGCGGGGTACACCCTGGACAGTCGCCAGCATGTCACAGGACCACATACAGAGACAGACAACCATTCACACTCACATTCACACCTAGGGGCCAATTTAGTGTGCTCAATGGACCTATCCCCAATGCACGCATGTCTATGGTGGTGGGAGGACACCAGAGTCCTTGGTGAAAACCCACACAGTCATGGGGAGAACATCAGGTTGGAAAATGTTAGCTTTCAATGTAAGCAAGTGCAATAACATTTGGTTTTCAAACACTTTAAACTTTCAAAAATTATGCAGCTGAATATTTTCATCTTTTCAATATTTGGGGGAAAAGAGAGCTTTGTGTGTGTGTGTGTGTGTGTGTGTGAGAGAGAGAGAGAGAGAGATTGTAAAAAGTGTGGACGTATTTCATGTATGTATATTGTTCTTAAATACTTACAGAAAAGCTCCTCTAACACCAAGCCCCAAAAGTTCAGTTCTACTCACGCCACATTCTATAATAGATCATTAACTGCTTTTTCACTGTTAATGTTGATGAATGGTGGTCACTTTCAATAAGATAATTTAGTTCAGCATGGAAGCCATTCTTTTTTTTGTGAATCCATTACACAGGCACAAAAGAGAAAGGTCTAATTGATTAAAAAGTTGATTGAACCAGCCCAGCGTCAACTGGGCCGCCAATCTGCCTGTTCCATGGGCCGGTCTGACCCATAAATAAAATAAATTACCTGTGTCGGCCCAAATAGCACGTCGGCCCACCAGGAAAATGCCCGATACACCAGATGGTCAGTCCGACCCTGGCTGTCTGTCTTATCCATCAAGACAAATTTGATCTGGTTGACTTGAGGGAGAATGAATTTTCCTTGTGATTTTATTTGTTTAATTGCCTCAGTTTGGGTTTTTCAATTCCGAAAACTTGTCCAAAGTCCCTCCCCTTTCTGCTACATAGTCAAAATGGCGCCCGTTTAGTGCGCGTAGTGTCCATCATTCCGCACAGCGTTTTCTGAACGTTTTCACCTCACCATCCAGGTACTTTCAGTGCACTGAATTTTAGTTTGTTGGCAGTGTGAACGCACTATGCACTAAACTTTGGACACACTCTTGGTTTGTCTAGTCTTTTCCCTAAACCATCTGTGTGTCACAGCTGTGTTATCTGTAACTGTGGCTTTTATTTTCACGATCAGACCTCTGCTCTTCGTTTACTCTCTGCTCATCAAGCTGATTTGTCCATGAGAAAGGAAAAACAGTCCCATTATGTTCAATGCAGGCCCTCACCTGTTGGACATATGGAAAGATAAACATTATGTTGTAGAGCAAAATCTTGGTTCTTTGGTATTACTCATGGGTATCATATATCATATTATTTGGACTGAAAATGTTCCTTAGCAGTAAAATAATGTTCATGAATTGCTTTTCAGAGACTGTCTTGTTTTTTATTTAGGACAAATGTGAGAAGGGTTGAGTGTGAAATTGGTTTGATGCTATCAGAACGGCCCCAGCATGGCACAGTTCGATGTGTCCTTACAGAGATTGACCATAGATGCTGCATCTTCTGGTGTTACGCACCATGACCCAGCAACCCCCCCACAAAAAAAACCCAGCACGCGCGCCACACCCCTGTCCCCGCCCCTCCCGTGACGTGAACGGTGCCCGCGCACCGCCCCTTCCCCGCCCGTGACGTAGAACGCTGCGCCCCCAGCCCCATTCAAAATGCATGCGGTGTCCATGAGTGATGTAGAGAAGCAGCAGCGGTTCGGAGTGTTTTAGAGAAACAGGAGCTGAAGGTAAACAGCTGTTTAACACTTTTATACTCTTAACACTGTGTTTAACTGTCTTTAATTGGTCTGGGCGGAAACTGCTCTCCTTTTTAGTAAGGTGTGCGTGTGTGTGTGAGACACGGGAGTGAATTTTCAAACCTCCTCCGTCCCACTCCCACAAAAAATCCCATCCCATCCCAATCCCATAAAAGAACTGGGGAAAATCCCGTCTCGTCCCAAACCCAGAAGAATGACTCCCATTCCGTCCCACTCCCGTGTTGTTGTTGTTTTCGCGGCTAAAAAGTGCGTGAGGAAGCTACTTCTTCTCTTACTTTATTAGTGGTTGGGACTATCGCCACCTACTGTTAGAGGTGTGTGGAACACGCCATTCACTTAACCGGCTTCACCAAAGCAAACAGGAGGAGAGTATAAAGAGACAGGACGACTAGTATTGAGTTCAAAATTAGTTCGTTTATTTAAAAGATATATTTCTGTATAAAGTTATTATAGTGTTATTACGATTCCCGGTCCCGCCCACTCCCGCTTACATTTTTTCCAGTTCCGTCCTAATCACGTTATTAATAGTGATAAAATAGCGAAAAAATGTCAGCGTCGTGTGTGTATTGGTGTTACATGGTCTGCGTGGATCCTGTCTTTTTTTTAACTGTACGTTTTTAAGGCCTGGAAAAGTATAGAAAATGCTGAAATTTTAAAAGGGGTGGCATTAAATGAGTAGTAGGGCATTACACGAATACTGCGTGTCAAAAATGTGCAGATACCCTGTGTTGGGGTGTGTGTGGTGTTGCTCTCAGTCACCGCACGAACGCCCATAATAATTAAAATACACAGCATAATTATTTCTGCAAAGCTATAATCTTCCAAAGATAGAACAGAATAGGATAGAATAGAATTTATTTATTGTCACGGTATACATGTTCAGTGAGATTAAAAGCAAAAAATAACACAAAAAAGAATAAATGAATGGTGTAAAAGAGTCCTGTGGCACTAAATACATATGGAAAAAAATAACTGAATAAGGTTTTATATACAGTGTGATATGCAGTGTGGGTTATTACACAGTAATGATGATCATGTACAGTAAGTAGTGGCTGATGGACAATAAGAGTGAAATTATTGCACAGGATACAGATATTTCACAGCATTTTACTACAATTTAAATATTGAATATTAAATATTTAATATTTAAAACGGCACAGTTGGTGGATAGAAGAAAGTCCAGGGGTTGGGGTTTAGACTGTGTGGTCAGTGCATGTGTGAGTTTAGAGTGGTTATGGCCTTTGGGGAAAAACTTCTTGAGTCTGTTTGTCCTTGTTGTGATGCACCTGTAGCGCCTCCCTGAGGGCAAAAGGTCAAATTGATCAAAGCCAGGGTAAGAGCTGTCCTTAATGATGTGTTTTGCTCTGCTGAGGCAGTGCTGTTTGGTCAAAATCTCCCCCATGCTTAAAATATAATGCCACCTCTTTGTCTAAATATATTCTGCATTAAACTTAGTGGGAGCAAAAACAGACTTTATTAAACAAAATATTT
>JBBPCY010069039.1:0-12149 GCA_037974405.1 Brachyalestes nurse
ACCACCTGATCATCTGGAATCATCTGCTCCTGGTTCTTCACTGGTTCAGGACTTCAGTTAGATGCTCTTTGTTCTGAATGATTCATACGTAGGTCACTGTGTGTCTAACAAACAAGAACTTTCCTCTGAAACTGGTCAGGTTCAGGGACTGGACTGGAAATGAGAATCTTTGAAAGTCTGTTCCTCAAGACCCCATTAAAAATACAAGAAAGTCAGAATCTTTGAAAGCAAAATACGAAGAAATGACTTTTGCACAGTACTTCAAACCTTTTCACCACTATGTGTGGAGCTCAAGAGTTTTCATGTGAAAGTGCGACCCATTCCACTGTTATCTCTTATCTCAGCCGCCCCTGTCTTCACCGCAAATGTTCTCAATGTCTGAGAATAAAATGAAAATGCAAACAGTCTCAGTTTCGGTCTCTGTCAGTCCCGACTAACATTTACCCACTTTAACCACAGAGCATAATTTGACAGCTGTCTACTGACATCAAATCAGCTTTCCATTCAGTCCTCAGGCAGGGCCTTCCTCTGCAGTTACCCCATCTTGTCTGATGGTGGCATCTGGAGTTAAAGGTAAAAGCCAAAACACAGGTCCTCAACCAATTAGCACGGCTGTTATGATTCAAATTCACCCAGCCATTCTGATAGGCTGAACCAGATTAATGCACAGTACTGACCAAAAGTCTTGAGCCACCCCTCATGTCTTTATAATTTGCTTTTAATCATCTTGTTGGTGCAAAAATACAATTTTCTCCCTGTCAGACTGTCTTATCTTTGAAATATTGAACAGATTAAACGAAAGAAATGGTATCTAAAGATACAAGGAGCCTAGATAATGGAGTTCCAACCACTCAGCATTCAGCACCACCAGTATACTGATCACCGCCTGATCATCTGGAAACATCTCCACCTGTTTCTTCACTGGTTCAGGCGTTGAAACTAGTCAGGTTCAGGGACTGGACTGAAAATTAGAGTCTTTGAAAGTCCTTCAGGAAGCCTGGAGAACTGTTCCTCAAGACCACATTAAAAATACAAGAATGTCTGGACCTTTGGAACCAAAATGTGAAGAAATTCGGTGTGGGTCAATACTTTTGCACAGTATTATATTTACTTACGAAGGCATGTTCTGGATCATGAATGGGCTCAGATGACCACACCTAAACAAATGAACTGAGAAATGCTGAAACTGGCTGAAAGGGCGTTTCGGACTTTTATTGCTCTTCACCTTTCAGTTGTTTCAGTTATTTATTCAGTAGAATTTAAGAGCCTGTAAGAACACTGTTGGATAAAATGAGGTTTGTACTAAGTTGTCATTAGAGCATGCAGCACGTATATATCCCCAACAATTAATTCTTTTTAGATTTTTAGCACCTTTCTGTAAAGGTCAGGCCACCTGGCCTGTGATAAGTGCCTGTGTGGCAATATAAATACAGTTTTTAATTTTTCGCATTTAGAATTTAGTAATACATTGTAATAATAATATTAAAATAAACTGTAATAGTAATTTACTTACTTAATAGTAATTTAGATGGCATTTTTTAGAAATAAACTGAAATAATAATTTACAAATAAACCGAATAATTTAGATGGAATGATAATTTAGAATCTTTTGCATTTTATAAGACTGTAAAAATAACAGGATATAAAGCTCGCAAATGGATCATATGTTTGATTTTAGTTTATTTTAGGTTAATTTTAGCTTTATCAGAACAGAGACAAGCAGGAGCCCAGCTTATGAGTCCAGCTGCTGGAATTCTGCCTCGTTACTCGGGGAAGATAATCTGAGCTCAGGTATCTCGTCTTACTCCTTCCGCAGACAAAGACTGGAATTGTGCTGCTTCCACGCATGTCTTACACAGGTGATTCTGCAGTTTTTTCTCAAGGTTAGGAGCAGAAACGCATCTATGAGGCGACGGTGGAGTCCCATTTAAGCCTGAGAGCACAATGACAGGGCAGACAGCAAATGCCAGTATAAAGAACGGCTGTCCTGAAACAGGACACTTCTAATATCTCAGGTAACAAAGCTAATGATTTAGAGTCACTTCAGTTAACATTCAGTGTTTTTCAGGCAACCTTTGGCCTGTTGTTGCACTCAAAGACATAAACAAGAGGAAAATAACCCAGAAATGTTATTCCATGTCCATTTAACCATTTAAACTCTGAGACCCCACACTCCCACAAACTCATAATAGTCACTAATATACAGTAGTTGTAGTAGATATTAAGTCTGAGGACTAATAACAACAATAAGCTTTGAGTGGCATTCTAGTACTGTTGCACTTTCAGTCTTCTTTGAATGATTTTCTATGTAATACTTTTATGTATTTGTCTCTTTTATTTCTCCTATTATGTTATTTTATTTTTATTCTGAAATAATCTTGACTTGACTTGACTTGACCATCAGGGCACTAAAAATTGCTTGGTTCTGACAGTGCCCCCTCATGTCAAAAAGAGTCCTGCTCTTATACCAGGGCAAAGATGATGCCATCGTGGTCTGACTCCACCTTCGAACTTCTAGGCAGTATAAAGAAGGTAGAATCTGTTTCTCTCTCTCCCTCCCTCCCTCCCTCCCTCCCACTCCAGCCTCCTTTAAAGAAAGCTTCATCCACCACTGGGAGCCGGGGAGAGATCTGATATCGCGTCTGTTTTCCGGGGCTCACACACACAGAGGACCTTCAGAGTCTGCAGCGTTCCGGAGGCACGATGGCTTCAGCCGGCCTGCAGATCTTGGGCATGATTCTGGCGGTGGCTGGCTGGCTGGGCGTGATGGTGGCCTGCTGCTTGCCCATGTGGCGCGTGGCGGCGTACGTGGGCCAGAACATCGTGATCACGCAGGTGGTCTGGGAGGGTTTGTGGATGAGCTGCGTGGTCCAGAGCACAGGCCAGATGCACTGCCAGATCTATGATTCCATGCTGGGGCTCCCTGAGGACCTCCAGGCCGCCCGCGCCCTCACAGTGGTCTCCACCTTCGTTGGGGTGGTGGGCATTGCTCTGGCCGTGGCGGGGGCCAAGTGCACTAACTGCACCTCGGATGTGTCCAACAAGCCACGGATCATGCTGGGGGCTGGAGGGGCGTTCATCGGCGCCGGCCTGCTGCTGCTGGTGGCCGTGTGCTGGACGGCCAACACCATCATCCTGGACTTCCACGACCCTCTGCTTCAGGAGACCCAGAAGAGAGAGTTTGGGAACTCGCTGTACTTTGGCTGGGGTGCCTCCTGCTTGCTGATCCTAGGGGGAGCCATACTGTCCTGCTCGTGCCCTTCCAGAGGACGGAGGGAACCTGATTCGGCCAGAGCAGACTACGCTGTGGTGAAATCTGCGGTGAATGGATACGACAGGAGGGACTATGTGTGAGCCGCCTTGCCTGTTGAATGGGACAATCAGAACTGAAGAAACACGATGGACCGCATGTCTGTGATGTTACTAAACAGGTGGAGAAGTCATGTAGAGTCAGATCAATCAACTGTCAGTCAGCAGGTACACCTGGTGGTCTCAAATGGTGAATTATACACAATGCTGTACCTGTCCAATGAAATAAGAGCAGTTCCATTTGGTTTTACAATTTTCTGTGAGAGTGAGAGTAGGTTTGGTGTGAAACTCACCATGGAGGTGAATGGAACCAGACGTCTGCCTCTAAAAGCTCCCTCACAGAAAGTTGAACACCTGAACCCTGAGACTTTTTAGTCCTAAAACTAAACCCATGCAGGATGTTGTGAGTTTAAAATAATCCCCAAAGAAAAAAATCTGATTTGGTTTTGCTGCTATTTTAGCATCATCATCATTCTTATAAACGCCCAGAGACACGGGGAGCTTCACTGGGGGTCACTAGTGAATAAAACAGCTGTGTTTGTGCTGGAGACGTATGGTTCCATTCACCATCACTGAAAAGAAATCCGAGTCTCTGCAATAAAGCATTTCATGTCCAGTACTAAATGAAATATGCAGATTTCCCTTAAAGGAAAATAAGCCTAACAACACAAACTGTCTAACACTGATTGTGTCCATTTTGTGGCATTGTTCACTACAGCAACAGACAAATATGCATTTATTTGCTTGAAATTGTTGGTCATTGCAAGGCTTGGTAATGTTAACACATTAAAATAATAAAGTTTTTTATCAGAGAACAATCAACACGTGAATGCCTTCTGTAACGTTTGACTTTTTTTTTCTTCTCCAAAATGAAGACAAGCATCCCAGACGTGTGCAAGAAATGGGAAATTGGAGACTCCTGGCTGGTTTAGCTGAGAGTTTGCAGAGTGACCCATATCGTTTGAAATCTACCCAGCTTATGAGGAGCTGCTACACTTTCAAAATTAGCCTCTCTGCCTCAGCGTGGACGTGACAATGCCACCGTTGTTCTGGAACCTTCTGCTACTCCTTTGTGTGCTCCTCAACTCAGGGGAGCGTGACTGAAACTAGCCACCATGAGATGAAAGCACCAGCCCTGTTGCTGGGCAGGCCCAGTTGTCAATAGCAGCATTGATCAGTTAAACTAACATTTAGACCCTTAGGAGGCCCAGTTTTGTGCCTGTCTTTTGTTTAGCTGCATTTTTTAGCAAAAGAACTGCTAGCCAAACATGTTTCATGTGCTTTAATATACATATAATTTAAATTTGATCATCATGATTTCCTTTTGTGTTAAATCAGAAGACAAATAATGATGATCAAAGGTGGTTGATATGCTTTAATACACATCACTTCAATTTGATTATCTTTATTTGTCTTTTGATAACACTGAAGGAAATGGGCATAGTTAAACAGCACATTTATTATGTAGCATCTACAGTTTCTCACAGTTGTACGTAATGACAGCAGAGCTGTTTTTTAAGGTTTTTCGTACAGGTTTTTTTGGTTTGAAACTGTAAAACAGTTACAGTTTCAAACCAAACGGGCTACAATTCATCATCTACAGTACGGCTAGCACAGTTTTGCTAGCTTAGCATTTCATGTAACATCAGGCTACACACCTGCTAGCAGGTGCTTCTGCTACATACCGCTCTATTGAATAAAATGTTCACTTTTTAAATATTGACACCCTCTGTAAAGACAAGTCCAACCAGCAGCTTGTGGTTAATTACCCAACCTCACACTGAAAATATGACAGAATGTAGTTAAATGAAAACTACTACGAAATCAAAATGTGAATAATTTTTGAAGACTAATTATTGGCAATCCTATATTTCGGAGAGGAAAAAGATTCAAAATAAGACCTTTTCTTTGTCATAACTGATCTCAGTTTAACATCGTTATGAGATTCTGACCTTTTTCTCCCACTTCTTAAATTCAGCTCCTGAGAAAGACCTTCCTCTAATCTCAGCCTGATCCCAGTTTAAGATCTTAAAATGAACTTTCTTTTCTCTCACTGCTCTGACCTTCATTCATCTCAGATCTTCAGATAAACCAGAGGATTCAAAAGAAAACTCGACTGTCTTGTAAATGAGTCTGTACAACGTCTAAAATGTGTCTTAGTGATCAAATTCGAGTCTCAAAACTACCAAAGTCAGACAGTTTTAGATTCATAAGGTTGACTGTCTAAATGAGTCTGTACAACATGTAAATGGAAACAAGCTGTAGGGTTGTGAAAGAGAAGAAAACTGAAATGCTGATGAGACCAGCAGAAGAACTTCTGTCTTAAGTTGATAAAAGGGGGGGTTTAGGAGAAACAAATCAGACTTTAATAATAATCTCCAAACAAGAAGATTTATTTTTGATGAGGCAAAAAAACGACTATTGTGAGCAACAAAATCTTCCTCTGATTTGAGTCTTCACCCATAATGCATGAGATCTTCCAGGCTCTATGGTACCTTTATGGACTCTCAGCTTCAGCTTCTACAGGTTTTGAAAAAGTTTAGGTCAGGCGATTGGCATGGTCCTGTCATAAGCTTGATTTTTTGCTCATTGAACTATTTTTATTTGCTTTTGGATGTGTGTTTTGGATGACTGTCCTGCTGGAAGATCCATCCTTGACCTAGTTTTAGCTTTTTGGCAGAGGCTCTCAAATTAAAATACCCTGGTACTTCTTGATGAGGGTGATGCCATGTCTCCTAAGGTTCCCAGGGAATTTTAAGAATTCTCCTTCACATATTAATATAGATCATTTGTGGTTGGTTCTCAGGTTGGTTCTCTGTTTTCAATTTCTTAATTACTGCCCCAACAGCGGACAGGGGCATTTTAGGCATGATTAATAACTATAGGCTGATTAATGAAGGTCAGCCCACTTTTGTCTAATCTTTCCCCTTGTTGATAATTGACAGAGGGAGAATTTGGCCTCGGCGTCACCTCATGTTTATACCCCAGTGAAACAGGAAGTCACGGATGACCACTTAAGAGGTTCTGACCTCTTAAAAAGGGAGATATAAATGGAAACAAGCTTAAGGGCCATTTTTTGCAGGGGTGTAGCGTTTTTTTTTTTTGTACGGAAAATATTTTATACATATTTCATACATGTATATGTACTTCAAGTAAATTTTATATTTCACTCATGTTTTCAGTGCAAAACTGAGCTACCACAAATTCTTGCAGTGTTTTTGTCCCTGTGCTTCCTTTATGCTGTAAAACCGGGCTGTAAAAGGTTGAAGTAGTTCAAGAGGACGCCAATAGTGTGTGTATTTGGCAGTGTGACAACATGTAGATTAGCCAGACACTAAATATTCATGTTCTGTGACTGCGCTTTCATTTGAACGTCTGTTTGTTCCAGTTCTTATTGGAATCCTTTGGGTCCTCCTTCAATAAAATGAGTCATTCAAACAGCCTACTGTCAACAAATGAATGACTGTCTGTTGTCCAGCATAGGTCTTTGTATGACACTTTTATGAGTTTTTGCTCAGCACTGCCGACTCCACTTTTGTGATAAAATGTTTGCGGCTGCTCATATTTGCAGACCCCTCACCCCACCCAGCCCCGAGAGGTTTTGTTCATTTTGTGGTTTCAGTGTAACATACCAGTTATACTTTAACCAGCTGCCCCCAGGGCCTGGTTATCGATTCACTTCACTTTGTGTTGCGTCTACCATAGGCATAACATTGAAAGGTTTCCATGTCAAGGGTAAAAAAAAAAAAAGTTTATTTTGAAAAAAGTGGACCAATCCCCATGAGGCCTTACTTGTTCAAAACTCCTCCTTCCCCGGTGGAGATAGTTATAAAGCATTTGGCCACTGCTGAGAACCTCCCACAGGTTATCAAATCTCTGGTGGATTCTCCGAGCAAAGGGAACATTATGGTGGCTCTGGGTTTAGAGATACTGGGCATCATGTTGGCCACTCTAGGGTGGATCACGGCCCTCATATCTTGTGTCCTGCCCATGTGGAGAGTCACGGCCTTCATCGGCTCCAACATCGTGACGGCGCAGATCATCTGGGAGGGCATCTGGATGAGCTGCGTGGTCCAGAGCACGGGCCAGATGCAGTGCAAGGTCTACGACTCCATGCTGGCCCTCAGCTCGGACCTGCAGGCCGCCCGAGCCTTGTGTGTCATCTCCATAGTGCTGGGAGTGCTGGGAGTTTTGGTCTCTGTCATCGGGGCTAAGTGCACCAACTGCATCGAGGAGGAAGGATCCAAGGCCAAGGTGATGATTGCCGCAGGGGCCACATTCATTTGCGCCGCTGTCATGCAGATAATCCCTGTTTCCTGGTCGGCACACGCAATTATAATGAACTTCTACAACCCGGTGGTGCTGGAGGCGCAGAAACGAGAGATCGGCGCCTCTCTCTACCTGGGATGGGCGGCCACTGCTCTGCTGCTCATAGGGGGGGCCATTCTGTGCTGCAGTTGCCCCCCGAAGGAGGAGAAAAGGTACAGTCTACCGAGCAAGATGGTCTACTCCGCCACGAGATCCGCAGCACCCAGCGGTTATGACAGAAGAGACTATGTCTGAGACGGTTCCTTGCCAAGAGGAACCTTTGGTAAGACTCTAACCTTCTACCTGCTTTGGGCAGAGTGGACCCCCAGAAAGAAGAAGGTCCGTGCTCTGGACCTCAGATGGGCTCTGAGGCGGGTGCTACCTTTTCCTGCAGACTAGATGTTTTGTTACTGTCATTATCGTCGTCCAAAGGTCATTCAGAGAACTGTTATTGTATAGTTTGGCTGTGGTGGGATATTAACTGTACAGCACAGTGTATAACAAACTGTAAAACTGCTTCTATTCTTGTTATCTTTCAGCTGGTTACATTTATTTGCCAATTGTTGTTTTTCAAAGAGCAAACAGAACTGTTTCTTTTTATTAAAAAATCATTTGTCTGTTTCATAGTACAATAAACAACACTTTGCTAAAATGACTGCAGTTTTAAAATGGCGAAGAAAGCTGACGCGATTGTGTACCTGAAATTACTTTCACTGACGGACTTCTACATTTCTACATAACTACTCAGTGTAGCTGAGATGTCAACGAAGCCAGCCAGAGTGGGTTCAGTGTGAAAAGACTCATATCTTTACAGTGGAGGTGAGTGGAACCCGACGTCTACAACACAAACACAGCCGTTTTAATCACTATCGATAAAAGAGTGGAGAATCTGAACTAAATCAGTTCATTAGTTTGCCTCACAACGCCCTGCATGTATCCCTCCACCATGAATGGTTTTAGTTTTAGGAGCAAAAGCTTCTCAAAACTCGACCATATCATAGAATAACTTCATGTGAGATGTCTGGTTCCCTTTACCTCCACTGTAAATGACTGTGAGTTTCTCCAAAATGAACCATTTCACATCAAATCCACTCTGAATGAGAATGTTTTCATTATATATAGTTCATTATGCAAGAATTTTGGAAAATGAAAAAAACACTGTAAATAGTTTTTTAGAAGATATTTTTAAGTGGTTTCCCAAACCAAACTCATGTTAGTAATCTTTTTGCAGCTACATCTTAGAAGCTATTGCTCTAATTCATTTCAAAATACATTTTTTCATGCAAAGTATTCAGGGAATAAATGCCATTTTCAGAATCGCCCATTCTTTCACCTTCAAAGTGTAGCAGAGGAAGGTAAACAGCCTCATACAGGAGCTCTGAATCTTCAATAATGAGGTGCTGAGTTGGAGCTTCTGTCAGTGCAGTTATCTACCTGCCTCTCAAAGGTCTATTAGCCGTCTGTACAAGAATCTTGCCTTTGTTAGGCCCCGAGTTCAACTGTCCAAACCACATTAGGACAATGAAGCTGTTTCAGGGCAGGAAGACTGTGGCCAGCTGCGGAATGTCAAGGAATCACATTATCCAGGTTTCTGGGCCGTATCTCAGGCCCATCCCTGCCGTTAAACCTTCATGGGCACTCAAAGGATGATCAAACATCCATAAGATGCACAAACACTCAAGGGGTCATAGAGGCCACACTTCAGGACTCAAGGTAAGAGCGGGAGGAAACCCAGAGCCCTTGCAGTGCAACAATTTTCCAAGATTTCTGCATCAATTCAGCAGTTTAGATGTAAATAAAATAATTCAGAGTTGGGTTTAGCGTGAAAAGGTCCAGACTTTACAGTGGAGGTAAATGGAACCAGACGTCTCCAGCACAAATTCAGCCGTTGTACTCACTATCGACCCCGAGTGAAGTTCCACGTGTCTCTGAGTGTTTCTATGGATGCTGATGATGGTAAAATAGTGAATCGGACAAAAACAATATCAGTTTTCTTTGGGTACTATTTGGCCTCACAACGCCCTCCCTGTATCCCTCCACCAAGACGGGGTTTAGTTTTAGGACCAAAAGCTTCTCAAAACTCTGGTAGGCAGTTCATGGAATAACTTTCTGTGACAGAGATGTAGAGGTTTCAGATTCACCACCACTGCTAACAGTTCTGAACGAGTTTGGTTCAATATTAATGAGTGAATTATGTCCTTTGAGAAATGAGAATGCATCCTGAAAATGAAAAAAATAGTCACACAAAAGGGGGAAATCTACAGTCTATTCTTACAGACTGGCACAAGGCGCTTTATAGATGTGTGAGGACTGTGTGGATGTGGAGAAGCAGACTCATGGTAGTAACTGATTGACCATTGCACATTTCTGAGCCCCAGGTCCTCGACCGAGGAATTTCAGGAATGCCTGGACTGTTTCCATGGTCGTTTACTTTATGGTTTTAATTATTGCTGTTATAATAACGAACGTCTTACTACAATTTCAGCGTATCTTAGGAATTTTTGGAAGGGGTTTTTCCAGCATGTCCTACAGATATTAAAATGAAATACTTTGGAAATACTTCTGTTCTGAGTCAAGGCTCCAAAAAGAAGCTCCACTCCTACACTCCCTCAGACAACTCCCTACGTCCTGCACAGGCTGCACTATCGCCCCGTTCCAAGAACGTATAAGACACTATTTTCAGCCATGTTGTGAAACTTATTTTATCAAATTTCTCCATAAATCAGAGCAGGTTCAGCGTGAAACGTTCTGTTCTGGAGAAGCTCACCCAGTCAAAGCTGTTCACAGTGGAGGTGAATGGAACCAGTCGTTCTCTCACAGAAAGATATTCCATGAAATGGTTATGACTGTGCTATCTGACCCATGAGACGTCACTTTCCCAGAGTTTTGAGAAGCTTTTGGCCCTAAAACTAAACCCATTCATGGTGGAGGGAGACATGCAGGGTGCTGAGAGGCAAAAAAGGCTCCAAAGAAAAGATTGCAAGATTCAAGACTCTTTATGTGTCACATGCATAGATAAAGACACAAAATAAGTAAGGAGATAAGTACAAGTATGTAGATATAAGTCTAATGTAAGTACAATTAAAAAAATTAAAACACAATCTGAAAATGTCTAAAACACAATTTAAGAGAAAAATAACTTAACAGCTTAAACAAGGAGCACCACCTTAACAAGGACAACCTTAATAAGGACATAAATGTAAGCTATAGGCTAAAATTGAGGTTTAAAACTGATTTAGTTCAGATTCTTCACTATTTTACCATCATCAACATCCATATAAACATCCACATGAAGCTTCACTCGGGCTCCATACTGAGACGTCTGGTTCCATTCACCACCACCGTAAAGAAATTATAGTCTCTACAAACACCAAACACACTCTGAACGTCTCTGTATACAACTCAGTGAGTTCTGTCACATTCTGTATTTCTATATTACATTCTATATGGATCTGCTGTGTTGACCATGTCGTCCTGTATTTGATGATCTAAATAATGTACTTTTTAAATTTTTTTTGTATTTTGGCCTGCTTGAGAAAATTTGTGCACAGCTTGAGTGCAAGTTCCGTATTCTATCCTTCGGAGGCTTTAGCTCGCTTCACTTTAGTCTATTTAAGATGCATCTCTATGCATTAGGGAGTTCTGTCTAAACATGCAACCTTAAAATTAATCCTAAAAATTGATCCAGTTTTGTGTTCGGTGAAGCCAGGCTATTTTGTTTTGGCCCCCAGACACTGTAGAACAGTTTGCACTTTGGTGAGTTTATTGATGAGTTGCTAAGCAACCGCTAAAGTACAGGTCATGTATTTAGACATAAATCTAACCACTGAGACACTCCTGTGGACACGGAGTTCTCTGTTTATCAGATGACTTAAGAGCCTGCAAATGCGATAAATATTATCGATACTGTGGTTATATTACTAATATTTATTAAATAGTTTTTATTATTTAAAAATGTATTAAAGAGTTGTGCCCAAAAGGTGGCACTGGACCTGGTTCTTCTCTTGTGTAAACGGTAAAGAAGGTCAGAGGGCCTGAGACACTGCACTGACTCCTGTACGGAGCGTCTGCTTTGCCGTGGAAGAACCAATAATATAGTATTGTGGAACAATTATCATGATAGTATCGTATTGCATCAGACCTGCTGAGCCTCTGAAGACCCTCCTCTTCAAGAAGCACCTAGGGGACTAACTAGTCCTCACACTTATTGCTTACACTTTTTTTAAATATACAGCTCCAGAAAAAAATAGGAGAGCCATGCAAAAATGTTTAGTTTCTCAGGTTTTATCTTTTCTATGTGCAAGTATTGAACGGAACAGCTTTGGCTTAGTTTTTAAGAACTGCTGACAATATTTCTCCTAATTTCCAAATAAAATATTGGTCTTTAAAGCACCATTTTAAAGGAAATGACAAAACATCGAAGTAAGAGAAATGATGCAGCGTTTACAGAAAGAAAAATCTCTTGTTCTCTCTTAAACAAAATGGCAGTAATGACCTTTGAGGAACTTCTAGTAGTGTTTTACCATCCAACT
>JBBPCY010069050.1:0-12149 GCA_037974405.1 Brachyalestes nurse
CCATCACAGTACAGTTTAGAACCTGATACACCTTCAGTACCATCACAGTACAGTTTAGATACAGAACGGTTCCTGTATACCTGTGGAGAAGTGGCTTTAGAGCGTGGCCTGAGATCCGTAGAGATAACAGCACCTTCACATTGAGCTGTTTGGAAACCTGTGAAAGTGATAAGTCTTGGGTACGGTGAATATTGAGTAAAGAAACAGCCAGTTAACCCATATGGTCCCATTTGGTGGAATGAATAAAATCAAACTGCATGTGTTCTGGCCAGATAATCTGAAGCAGAGAGAGAAACGGCTGAGGAATTGGTTGTAGAATCAATCTTGGATAGATTTTAAAGTTCTGCTGCTCACTCACAGACCACATGCTGCCATATCTTACCAGAGTCAAGCTGAGAAAACCTCCTACAATTGGAACAGGTTTGTAGGATCAATCAGGCTTGAGCGTCTTCCCTTTCTGAGATCGACCTCATCTCTCATCTGGCTTTAGGGGTAGATAAAGAACCTCCAGGATGTACAGATAATGGCACCATCCATCGTAGATAAAATCCTGACTAGAGAAGGTCTTTCAAATGTGCTAGTAAGAGCGACTGTGGCACAGCCAAATTTTACATTCACCGCATTTAGCGGACGCTTTTATCCAAAGAGACTTCCGTTTTCTAACTACAGGGGGCAGTCTCCCTGGAGCAACTTGGGGTTAGGGGTCTTGCTCAGGAACCCAGTGGTGATACACTGAAGGTAGGATTCAAACCCATAACCTCTTGGTCTGGCGGCAAGTATCCTACCCACTAGACCACCACCTCAATACAGACTTCAGATTCGGCTGAATCAGATTCTTTAACCCTTAGATCACACATCTGTGATTGGGCTTCTCACACCTCATGGGTTCTCCACTTTTTTATGCTCAGAAATAAAAAATCAATGCAATTTTTGAAGTTCCAAGAAATGAAATTACATGTTTGTTAAAAGTTTTAGATCTCTGATTTTCTCGTGTATTTATATATAGCAGATTATCGTACACGAAAGGTCATTCAATGTGCTTTATAGAAGTAGAATATAACATTAGACTAAATAAAAAATGTAAATAGAATAAAATGGAATCATGGGAAAGATAAAAGAAATAAAATAATATATATGTAAAAGAAAATTAAAAGTGCAGTAGAAGTGCAGAAATGTAAAAGAATAGTGCAGTTTTATCAGGTTTTTAAAGCTCCAGTCGGTGCAGATCTGATATTGATGGGTTGGTTGGACAGTATAGTGGATAAGCAGCATTTCACCAGGTTTAGTTTCAGATCTTTTCTCCACTAGCTGCAGATCTGAGAGACCCACCAGGATCATAAACATCACACATATCAGAGATGGATTTAGGACCCAAACCACTGAGTGACCTGTACATAATGAGTAAAGCTTTGGAATCAATTCTGTACCTGAGATCTGAAGTGATGTGATCTCTGGCAGCAGCGTTTCGAATGAGCTGGAGCTCTAATGGATTTTTGGGGAGTCCCAGGGAGGACCGTGCTGCTATAGTCCTCCCAGCAGGAGTTGGGGATAAGTTTTTCTTGTTTGGACACAAAGTATCTAACTTTTTAAGCTAAATCTCCATCCATGAAGATTCCAGGTGGGCACAGAGAACTGATCTTCCCTTTTTATTTCCACACAGGACAATCTGTTTTATCTTTATTTAATTGGAGAAAGTTTTGTTGCACCCAGTTACGTACACAACAAATCTATTTGGCCAAAGTCACATGGTGAAAAAGCTTAGTAGTGTCACCTGCATAGATATCGTTCTCTTTAAGAATTTGACCCAGAGGGAGCATCTACAGGTTGAAGAGGACGGGTCAAAAAACTGAGTTTTCAAGTTGGTCTAGCAGAACATTATGGTCACCAGTGCCACAGGCTGCAGCACCAGTAGTTATTTGACCTGCATCTATATTCAGGTGAACATCATTTAGTACTTTAACACGAGCAGTTTCTGTACTACGATGCCGACAGAAACCTGACTGATAGTCACCAAAGCAACCAGTTGTGTCTGGGTAGCTTTTAAACGCATACACTGTTTGACTTTACCGATTTTAAATGTAATTTTCTGTATAATACTTTTTCCTGGTACTGTACATGTTGTATTATGCAGGTCTGTAGAGCAATCTCTCCCAAGCAGACATTTAAGTTTTACTCCGCTGTGCACAACATTAACACTGAGCTGCCCTGAGAAAACAAGGACTTAATTTCACAGGTTTCAAATAATCTGCCAGTACAATCGAATAATGTGTTAGAACCATGAACAAGAGCTGGTTTACCATAACATTACCCAAAAACACCCAGAAAGATTCATAGTTAAAGTGCTCAGATCTTGATAAATGCTGTAAAAATGCATTTACAGCATTTATCAGACGCTTTTATTCTCTAACTACAGGGGGCAGTCTCCCTGAAGCAACTTGGGGTTAAGGGTCTTGCTCAGGAACACAGTGGTGATTTTGCTGAATGTAGGATTTGAACCCATGACCTCTTAGTCCCAAGGTCCTACCCACTAGGTCACCACCATATATATTTTTTTACTTATCTGAAAACTCTTAGTTATTAATTACAGCCTTTTCAAATAGTCAAGTTTAAACATTTAAAACTTCAGAAAACAAAATGATTCCAAACTTTAAAGTTTTTTTCTACCCCTTTTTCATTTTGGTTTGAACATAAAAAAAAAGTGAAAATAAAAAAAAGCATTAGGAAAACAAATTACGCATTTTCTATTTATGTATGTATTTGAGGCACATTCACATTTAAAATGCATATAATTGAATAAACACACCAGTGTCTTGTTTTCATATGTTCATTTATTTTACTATCATCATCATCATCATCTCTGGACTGGTTGGCATCATGTTAACCGATCCTCGATCAAGAACAAACAGCAAGCATTCCTCCATGTAGTAGATCTTTTAGATTAGTATTAAAAGAGGATGGCAGGAGCACAACCATGTACTTATACAATATAAACTCCAAAAATCACCAAAAAACATCTCACATCTACGCCCCCACCCGACCACGCTGCTCCAGTTTAACCAGTCCAAAACACTGTCAGTCCATTTATTAGTCATGGGAGTCAGAGAGAGAGGTAGCAGGTGAGATGTAAATGATTTGGGCTACAGGAGTTTAAATAATGGCTTAATTTAAAGAATTACACACAAAAATATTGACTTTTTAAAGTCTATCTTAAACATGTAATTTTAGAGGCAACATTGCAATCACCAGTCTGTGGCATAGAGTGAATGGTCAGCCTGTTTCATTTTCCCAAGCACTTTGCCTTCTTAGCAGCGTCCTCCATCAAAACTTCCAGCACTTCTGTTTTTTTATCTCCTACAGCTGGTGTAAACACACACTAAGTGCAATGCAGGTCATTCTGGCAGGTAGTAAATCAGCTCTCCAAGAGTTCCTGAACCTGGTCAAGACTACATGCTGTCTGAAAAAGACCATTTGAGCCGTCCGGGTAAAATCCTGAAGGTTTCGCTTCCATGATTGCAGATGGAGACCACTAGTTTCCTGTAGAACATCATTCGATTCCATCAGTACACCATCAAATTCATCTTGAAATCGCCCACACCACTTAGGGTCCGCTGTGAAATAAAACCCATGGACAGTGTCCAAGGTTGGTCATCCTCAACGTTTGTCATAGGGATGAACAAATCTTTTTTTAAAACCAGATCTTTTTATGAAAACCGATCCAGCTGAATCACAAGTCCTCTTATAGCATCGTTGCAACATTTACATTTCTGTTATAAACTAATAAAATTCAATCTTTAACATGTTCTACATTTTTACACTGAATTTGCACACTTTGTAACTTCCCAGCATGTATTTGCATGGTGTGAATGTAACTGCACCCTAGACACAGTAGAGTCGGTGTGGCAAGACAGAAAGAAACAAGACAGGAGGCAGAAGCAGGTCCCGAACAACCTGGAACTCATCAGTTCACACCTACCTTCTATCTGTCCACTCATTCTCAACTCATCCGTCAACATTTTTACAGGGTTCCTTATCAAATAACAAATTCAAGGATTACACTTTCTCCAGGCAAGTGGCGCCTGAAACAAGGACACCGGCGGTGGGAGACACATGCAAGGAGCCGGTTGACTAACATTAAAATATCAAAAGAAGTTTCTGTTATTGCACAAAATATATAAATTCAAGCACTTGTAATGAGCCACGTCATTGTACTGTCTAGTTATCATGTTTCAAAAACTTTCAAGGCCATTTTCTCAAATTGGCAAACTTTTAAGGATCTCATGAACTCATGGGAATGGTGGTTTCAACTTTGCATGCTGGAGTTTTACAGTGAGTCCTACATTAGATTTTAACTTTTGCCAACAGACAGCTCTTTAATAGCTGCACAACAGTCCAGTTATAGAGAATTTAAAATAGACCTGTTTACTTTCGCAGCATAAAATCTGTTTCTATGTGTACTTGTGTTACACTGGTTTGCATTTACTCCATAAAGTAGCCCTGGGTTTATAGAGAATCGATGGGATGCTACTGAGTGGATTCACTCCAGAGCAACCCGCCTTCGGACGCTGGAACAAACAGTTCAGAGGAGTCTGTGGTGTAAAACGTCAAACTTTCCATACCTATAGTGTTGCTGAACTTTATTCAGTGCTCCTCTGTTAAAGAAACTCAACGCTGGAAACGTTTGTCCTTCGGCTTTTCTTCAGTCTAAGGCCATGTCCACACGTACACGGGTACTTCAGAAAACTGAGGTTTTTCTATGCGTTTTGGCCTTTCGTCCACACGTAAACAGCTTTTTGGGTCAGTGAAAACGGAGGTTTTTGAAAACTCCAGCCAAAGTGGGGATTTCTGAAAACTGTTTCTGTGTTTAGATGTGGACGAGTAAAACGGAGGTTTTTTAAAAAACGGACCATTTCGTGTCCTGTGACGTCACTGTATGCGCCGCGTTTACATCAGGATTTCCTCTACAATGCCTGACGTTTCCAAAGTACTAACTGTTCTGAACCTCGTTAGGAGTTCTGGCCTTTTTATGCTAGAGATGTCGAATCAATGCGTTAATTTCAATCAGTTAATCACAAAATTCTGATGAATCGCACCACGTGACTTTAACTCGGTCCGATTCTGTCTGAACATCCTACCCATTGAGATGCTACCGTGCCCTTCTGTAGTCTGGGGATTCTGAGCTACGTAGCGTTAGGGAAGCTGGCTTATCTGTGCCTTCGTGTCACTGGTTTAGTGATGAGTGGATGAGTGGATGTTGCTACTCTGGGGTCTGTATCTTAGCCGTCATTACAAACATTTTCCTCTAGGATCAGTAAAGTTTTCTGATTCTAAAGTGCCCCTTTCTGCAGTTTGCAGAATGAAGCTGAGAAACATCAGCACTGTTAGCAAGGCATGATTTGAAGTAGCCTATGTCCTGCTTAACAGTAGCATTTCTCAGTGTTAGAAGCTGACTGTATAAACTGGCTCTGTGCACCTCTAAAGATCTTTTTAGGCTCTTCTTATTTAAATAAAACATTTTTCTCGGATTATGCATATTATTTGCCTATTTCTCATCATTAGTGTTATGAACTTAAAGTAGGCAACACTGCCCACTGTCTCTGGTAATGACGTCTCCACTCCAAGGCTTCTGATTGGTCACCGTTATATATTATCACCTGCTGTCTTGGCATGCTTTTGACAGGGTTTTTTGCGATTTTGTGTGGATGGAGATATTTTTGAAAAATATGGACGTGATTTATTTATTATTTTTTTTTTTTTACGAAAACGGAAAATCTCCGTTTTCAGAAATACCTGTGTACGTGTGGACATGGCCTAAGAGTCAAAACTTGGCACTCACACAGTCTTACGGTTTCTCCTCTGTGGTTGGAGAGGACAGATTATGAAATGACTACGCAAGTTACATCTTTCAGGTCATCGATTTCCCCCTCGTCCGTGATGCACGAGTGCATCTTCAAATTATGTGAATGCTTGAAGCTCCTCCTGCACTCCGAGCAGCAATACGGCTTCTCCTCTGCTTCTGGACAATCATGGGCTTGCAGAAGGTCATGTTCAGTGAAACTCTCTCCACAGTCCGAGCAGACGTAGAGCTCCTGGTCAACTGTGTGGACGAGCAGATGCCGCCGCAGCTGACTCTGTCGGTTAAAGCCAATCCCGCACTCTGCGCAGTCGTACGGCTTCGGCCCTTCAGTGTGGATCATCTGGTGTCGTTGGAGGTGGCTTTGCCTGGTGAAGCTCGCTCCACACACTGGACAGCAGTAGGGTTTTTCTCCAGTGTGGATGAGCTGGTGTCGCTGGAGGTGACTCCTCTGGGTGAAGCTCATCCCACACTCCGGACAGGAGTACGGTTTCTCACCTGTGTGGATGCGCTGGTGTTTTTCGAGATGGCTCTGCCTGGTGAAACTCCTGCCACAGTCCGAGCAGCAGTAGGGCTTCTCTCCGGTGTGGATGAGCTGGTGCCGCTGGAGGTGAGTCCGCTGGGTGAAGCTTGTCCCACACTCCGAGCAGCAGAAAGGTCTCTCCCTCGTATGGATAAGCAGGTGCCGTTTGAGATGGCTCTGTCTGGAGAAGCGCATCCCGCACTCCAAGCAGTCGTGTGGCTTCTCTCCGGAGTGAACGCGCCGGTGCGATCGGAGGTGGCTCGGCACGGTAAAGCACTTCCCACACTCCGGGCAGGGGTACGGCCTCTCTCCCGTGTGAATGAGCTGGTGGCGCTGGAGGTAATCCATTTGAGCAAAACATTTGCCACACTCCGGGCAGGGGTACGGCCTCTCTGCCGTGTGAACGAGACGGTGGCGCTGGAGGTGATCCTCGTCAGCGAAACTCTTCCCACACACCGGGCAGGTGCACGGCCTCTCTACCGTGTGAATGAGCTGATGCCGGCGGAGGTTCTCCTCTTCAGTAAAACTCTTCCCACAGTCTGCACAGAGGTACTCCCTCTCCATGCCTGTAGCTTCCGGTGTCTGTCTGTGGATGTCTGTGTGGAGCACCAGAGGACGTCTGCTGGCTTTACATGGGCACCATATTCACATCCTTAGATTGCACCTCATTTCAGAAGCCTCATGTTCCTTTTGGCATATGCTTGTGTGCGGCTATCGTTCACTTCTGGAAGAGAAAGAACGGAAAAATATATTCAAAACTCAATGTAAAAGGTAACAAAGCTAAGATTACACTGTAGAATGGAATACCCAAAGCAGAAATTGTGTACAATTGTAAGCAAAAGTTTTAACGCTCCCAGTCAAAGGATACTGTTTGATGATCTCTGTGTTTTGATGTTATCATTTCATGGTTTTGGAGAAGAACTCCAGGTAGCAACATTTTGAATGAGATGGAGCTGTCTAATGGTCAGTGACAGTGTAAGAACCTGAAGAACTCTAGTAAAATCTATCTATGAGATGTTTGATGAACAACAGCCTGGAAGGTCTGTTAGATTATCTAGAGCTGATCAGATAGCGGTGCTCAGATTTAAACTAAAGATTAAATTACATTTAGACTGCTTTTATTTTTCAAGTAAGATCTGCACAAATGTATCTATGCACTTTCATGTTTAATGACTTCAGAAAACAAATAATTCTGCAAGGCTTCTAATCATTTGCTGAGTGTAATGTACTTCAGGAATAAAACCAAATATAAAATGTGCGAATATCAGAACATTTACAAACAATGATCAACCACCTTTCTTGAAAAACAGCATAACTTAATTTGCCTCCGGAAGATTAAGAGAGCAAGACCCCTTGCTGTGCTCCTCTACTGAGGCACCAATGAGAGAATTCTGACCAATCAGAAGCCCCTCCAGCTCACAGTGAACAGGGCTGAAAAGATCATTGGTGTCTCACTGCCTGGACGTTTGCAACAGTCGCCTAGCAAACAGCGACCACTCCCATTCCTCACACAGCCTCTCCAGTCTCCTGCCATCTGGGAGAAGAGTGGAGCCGCTGAGCCTCATCCACCAGGCTGGGAAACAGCTTCATCCATCAGGCTGTCAGGACACTGCGGTCTCCTCCTCCTCCTCCACAGAGCCTGGGCCATAACTCACCCACCCACCCCCTACATGTCAAACAGCACCAGCCATAATCCAGTTTCTGTAGCTACACACACACATCCCCCAAGCCGGCATGTCCCCACCCAACACACACACACACACACACACACACACACAGATACTATGTGTGTGTGTATATATATATATACACACACACATACTTGTACACATATTATATGCCAGTACTTTTAAATTAGAGCTTCACAATAAAAACGCCTGTTAATCATTACTGCAAATGAGCGTTTAAACAATCAACTGTGATTTGAAAACAGGCTGTTTTTTTAGCTTCTTTTCCACAAATGGACTGTGTGGATGGGAGGAGTAAAGACACCATTTGAAACAATATTCACAGACTTTTTAATCCCCTGAGAAGTGATGATGTTTGGTTCAAATTTACCAACATCCTTTATGTTTAGGGTCAATTTGAGGCCAGAAATGTAAACCTCCAGAAAACGCCTGAAATTAAAAGTACTGCCCAAGTTTGTGTGTCGATACTTCAAGCTTTTTTGTTGACAATTTAAATAGAGCTTTAAATAAAATATACAAGTACTAAAGCTCCCATGACACAGATGATGTCAAACTCTTGGTGGAAAATGTGTTCCCTCCCCCACGTTATGTGACCCATCAGTGTTTTTTTTTTTTCACTCCTACAGGAGTCCTAAAGCAGAGGGAAGATTTTATTGATCATTAAATTGCATATTACAGCTATTTCCCTAAATATGAAAGACAACAGCCAAAACAAATGTGTGTAAAATGTTGATAATTCTTATGTTAAAACCGTCTGGGGTCAAACTGACTCTAGAGAATACACAAAATATGCACAGACACTGAAAACAAACAGTAATGCTCATTTTGTGCTTACTCAGTTTGTCCACATTAAATTTGGAAAAACCATTTAACATGAAGCAAAAAAATTGCCAATTGTTGATTGAGGGATCTTAAATGCTAAATGGGGTCCAAACATAAAAAACATAAAAGCATTACTTAAAGGCATCACAACCACAATATGTAGTCGTAATGTTCATATCATGCAGCTCTAGACCAGAAGTATTCATTTGTGACCCAAATGTCTTCACACCAGCAGCCAGTTCTTCTGGGCAGCTGAACTAGCAAACTAAGCTGACAAGCTAAATTTCCTTCAGTTAAATAAAAAAGACAACACAGAGATCATTCTGATTGGGAACAAAGAAGAAATATCTTGTTGGAATCAATAAAAACTACAAATCATGCCAAAAACCATCTTGTAACAACAGATGGGAACCTTAGCTGTAATTAAATCAGTATTTTGGCATCTGAAGAACATTGCTAAGGTCAGACGTTTTGTGTCTGATGTTCTTCAAAGATCTTGGAGATTTAGGACCCAGATCACTGAATGACAATTAGCAAAATTTTTAACCCTATTCTGTATCTGATTTGGAAAATAACTCCAGCAGCAACATTTTGAATGAGCTGGAGCTGTCTAATGGTAGTGTAAAAACCTGAAGAACTCTAGCAAAATCTATGAGGTGTTTGGTGAACAACAGGCTGAAAGATCGGTTAGATTATCTAGAGCTGATCAGATAGCGGTGTTTAGATTTGAACTAAATAGGGTGAAATTACATTTAGACTGCTTTCATTTTCCAGTAAAATCTGCATAAATGTATCTATGCACTTTCATTTTCAATCACGTTACGTTTCTTCTATATCAATTTTATGGCTGTTTTACTACTTGCTTTACCTTTTCTCTGAATTACCTTTGTGTACGTGGTAATGTGCTACAAAATAAAAATAAACATCTTTCCTAACATGCTAAACTAATGAGCTAGGCTAACAGGCTAAGCTAATGTTAGCATGGTGGCTAAATGAGCTCCTGTGTGCCGAGTTAACATCACAGTCAGGACCATGAGGAGAAAAAAGAAGCTTATAAGGACGAATCTGTGTTTTACAGGGTGAGAAGATGCTGGCAGACCTGTTTTGAACCTCGGGAGAAAGAGAAGGTTCTCCAGAGCTGACCCAGGGACCCAGCTCTGAGGAGGTTCTGGACGGATTTTACACTATTTTTTTGTAAATATGAACATAAAACCATCAAACAGCTCAAATGGGGGTCAAAGGAGTTCAAAAAAGGTGTCACTTTACCTCCAGAAGCTCCTCTTCTGCTTCCTTCGACAGCACAAAAGAATATCTGGGACCCTCAGTAAGATGAATGTCCTCCCTCCTCCTCCACAGGGAGGGACCCACAGCTCCTCCGTCCGGACCGGAGGACCACCCGAAACCCCACCGAGCAGCAGAGCTCCCCTGCAGCGCCCTGGCCCTGGTGACCTGCTGATGGGGGGTCTCTGAACTTTTACCATTAGAGCTCCTGACCGACACCCCCTCTGTTTTTGTATTGAGGTCCTCAATGGTGAGCCTAAGTTTTTGTACGTCCTCTTCAACGCCCAACCCCCAAATACACACCATAAGATACCTGTACCTTTAATTCGCACATTAGAAACACAAAAAATGAATATAACATTTTAAATTATACACACACACACTCACAGGAACACTGTTCAATAAATGTACTTTTTATTTACACAAAAATCAACACATACAAATGTCCATATTCATATTTTTTGTATTAGTCTGCCCTTTATTTTATTTTGTCTTATATAGCTTTAATCTATAGTTTTGCTGCTCTTAACTTTTTTCTCTGCCGTAACAATGCAAATTTCTTATCACTACCCTATTTATATATATATATACACAGGCTACAGTAGTGAATATATATGTAAATATAAACACCATTCAATGATTGCAATTATAAAAATTAACATTACATTTAAAGGTTTAAAGTTACTGTGCAAAAGTCTTAGGCACATGTGCAAATTGTTTAAAGTCATTTATATCAGCAGTGCGCTTCTTCCTGCTAGCAAAAACACAGCTGAATATTAGGATAAATGCAAACAAACAAGAAAGCAGTAAAAAGTATCAAGATTTATTTTTTTCTAAAAAGTAGTCAATATTCAACAGGTTTGGTTCCAGTGCCTCCAGTCATTGGGTGAATTAATAAAATTCCATAAGCAACACACCTAATCTAATCTACTGAGGTACAAAGAGCCAAACCAGGTATTTGAATGAGGCTGCAAGTAAAACTGGGCTTCCATGAAGAAAGAAGTCTAGAAATAGTTACATAAACACTTTGCCATTCACAAAACCACAATTTACTGTAATAATATTGTTTATTTGTTAACACCACTGAGTAAACAGCTTTTAACATAATTTTCTCAGGTCCCTAAGACTTTTGCACAGTACTGTATATATATATATGTGTGTGTGTGTGTGTGTGTATACTATGTGTTATATATAATACACATATATATTGATATATTATTTATATAAAGCCCACTCTCTAATATAATGGTTCATAATAAAATGATCATATTATATTCAGTATAATCCTGTCCATATAGTCCTGTCCTCATTGTATTGTCGTATCATTAATTATATTTTTATCACTTCCTGATACAGCCGATGCAAACACTTAATAAAATACAGTCCCAGCCAAGAGCGGGCTGAGACAAAAACTTGGTCCTGGCATTATGGGGTTAGAACAGCCCACCACATACAATTACTCACACCACCCATCTTCACACTCCCAGGAATGTGTAAACCAACAAAGTAGTATTCAATTAAAGAAGTATTCAATAAACTGTGAACTTACGCAGTCAAAAATGATGCAGCTAAATATTTTAATGAATATTTGGGGGAAACAGAGAGGGCATTCTGTATGTGTACGCATGTGAGACAGAGAGAGAGAGAGAGAGAGAGAGAGAGAGATTTTAAAGTGTGGATGTCTTTCATGTCTGTATATCGTTCATAAATACCTACAGAAAAAAACACCAAGCCCCAAAAGTTGCCTTCTACATCCCCCACAACCAATAATTGATAAATGGTGTTTAAAAAATAATGTTCTCTTTTTCATTAAAATGATTTAGTGACATATAAGAACTAACTGAAAGGTCTATTGTTTTAACCCGTGTATATAATGTGCTACAAATAGCCATTTTTCTAGCGATAACACTAGGGCTGAAACGATTATTCGAGTAATTCGAATAATTCGATTACAAAAAATGATCGAGGCAATATCTTTGCCTCG